>JASKGN010009713.1:0-29154 GCA_030556245.1 Falagria sp. GC000072 | reverse complement strand
GAAAGCAATAACAACATTATTCTCAATTATTCTACGTTTGACAACGGCGGACTGCAATGCCACTGTGTGGTTGCCAAACTTCATATTGACAATCATAAAATTTCAATACGCATTGTTCATACTGGTTCATACGTTATCATTTTAAATTTGGCGCGTAAAAAGTGGCATTTTGGCAATATGGAAAAATTGTCAAAGGTCAAAAAATTACATGGTGACCTGTATGACATTCATTTCTTAAACGGCTTGACTATAGATATACGTCCATATCAAGCAGACAGGTTTTAGGACAATTTATAAAAAGCGAAAACACTTTATTGTAACATACACTTCAATGGGTAGAAAAGATAATGAATATAATTATACAGTTGTATCTATGAATAACTTTACACATGAGTTGCTCTATTTGAAATATGTATAAGTTTAAATTTAAATAATAATGCCTTGATAGATATGAGAAACATATAAAAGATAATTCCACATTTAATGAAGCTTAAATGAAAGTTCGCTAAAGTGAAACACGGCGGTATTTAATCAAAAGCAAAAAAAAATTAAAAACTATTTTAGTTGGAACTTATTCTATTCCAATAATAAAATTCTTTCAAACTTAAAATTACCTAAAACCATTGTTAAAAATATAAGGTTTGTTCCTACATGGTTTCAATCTGATTTGACACTCCCGAGGGGTATGACAGTTCAAAATCATTTGTAATCAGTTATAATAATAAACTTAACGCAAAAAACAAAGAAAATAATAACTAATGCTTCCCATAAAGTGGATTTTCTTGTGATGTATACGTGATGCCAGTCTGAATGGTATCACGTTGTACTTATGCATTCCTGAAAGTTTTGTACAATAATAACAATTATTGTAATGTTGGTACAAATTATTAAGGTACAAAAGTGAACAAGAAGACAAGTGAACATTTAAGACTTTACTGTTTCCAGCTTCTGTATAACATTATCATTTCTCATGTAAATAACAAAGCCAACATTTGTTATCAAGTCATGAATGTATATACTCGTTCCGGGATTTTGCATGAAGTGGGCTAAGGCTCGGGTATGCGGACATACATGTTAATGAGGAAATGTGAGCATTTATATTGGTGAACTTAAGTCGCTTCTGTATAAAGTCTTTTCACAGAAATCAGGGCGCTCCAGGACATGATAAAGGTTACTGCTTGAGTGACAGCCAGCACGCTGCCTGTTTTCCGCTTCGTGCATGCATTCTACTGTGAAAGGCATTTTCCAAAAGAAAATGCTGAAATAAATAAGAAAAAGAGTGGAAAAAAACTGATTAATTAACTTGGCTCGATTGGATACATCAACGGGGTTAATGTTACCTCATTTTAGAGTACTAGTATATTGTTCATTACGAGTGTAAGATATATTTTGAATCTCTCCGAAATAAAATTTGATATTCATTAAGAAAAGCGAAAACGAAAGTGGATAATTAGAAAGAAGACGGGAATATGCGGCATCGGCATTCATAAATATAGACTTGTGAATGAGTTATTAACAATATGAAGCATGAAAGAAATAGTTCATTTATTTTCGCATTACTCTTGCGGAAGACATGAAATATGAACATTAGACGAACAGCAGGAAGCCTTCGACTGACTGAGCCGATGTGTCTGCTGCAGAGTTCGTTTGTTTTGCCGTCTTATTGTTGCTCGCTTCACGTGACGCTGCCGCACCGCTACCGCCACCGGCGCTACCACAACAAACTCGTAATAGTTGAAGGTGCGGTAACTTTGCTGCCTCTTCGATATTGGTTAGTGTAGGAAATTCGTGAATGCTCGTAATGCAACACAAAGCTTGAAATGAAAGCCGTCTCGTAAATAACTAAATAATTCAGTGAAAGATATCCTTACATTTCACGACCTAGTCTGTTTCTATTCCGACTTAGCTAAATTAAAGTTAAAGCTACAACAAAAGCTGAAAGATAAGGAGCTAAAGATAAAGCTATGAGCTAAACCACCAGTGCATGTACCCATATATAGTTCGCAATGCTGGCATTGCGTAATTTTCCAAATGTCACCCCTTTTGCTTGATTTAAAAGCAACCGACGACTCCTGGCGTTTAATTAAAGACAATAATTCTATCAAAGACGGAGTAAAGTGTAAAAACGTTCAACCAAATGAAGGCTGCTGCTCAGGAATGCAAGCCTCATGCCAGTTGATGTAAATGCTTAAGCTCTGGAGAATAACTCCATGTTGAACTGCATACCACCCGGGAATAAAGAACATTTGTATCCATGCACAGTACCTCTACTCTAGTATTAGATTTGATCCAACTAGCATAGAAAATCAATGCGATGAACAGTTAATTAAAATTGAATGCTAAGTGCTAATGTTAATAAAGTATCATGTTCGGGTAATGCTGTGCCTCTCCGAATGTACGCAGTATCATTATAATAGTCCACAACTCTCGCGCAAAGTCGGTTTCAAACTATCGATTCTCATCCGATACATAGTATGCAAACAATATATAAGTACATGCAACTTCGACGATAATACACTTAACAAAGTTAAGCTTCCAATTTTCTAATAATATCGCTAGTAAGCAAAACAGTAAATAGTCCTAGAATGCCAAAATTAACACACTATGTACATGCACAATGCTAACACATTTCGAGTGAGATGGTAATGTATTTAGAATCGAATGCCAGTAAATTTAGCTTCGAACAAGGAATTGCATGCTATTGATTACATGCATTTCATTCATGACTTACCGCAAAATCAGCGTTGACTGTGATAGTGATAGCGATGGAAATAATGTTAGTCATGGTTGCATGAGAAATTCTTTTTCTTATTTTAATATTTTTAGCCACACTAAAATTTTATACCAGCATTTTTAAAAGTTGTCTTGCATTCAATATAAATAATGTCCGTTTCCACTGACCGGCGATGAGCGTTAGTAACTAATTAATGTCCGATAGACATCTATTTGGTTTTGATCAACGCTAAACTGTTGTCTAAAATAGTCATTGACTAATTTTCCGTTACATCGTTGTGTTTCTATCAAAGTTCGCCATTGATCACCTTTATCGACTTACTTTTAAAAAGTGACATGATAAGGGTTACACATGCACATAGAACCCTCATGCGAGACAAGTTAGACCTACGATTGCGTTGATGAAATCCATACTGAATTTATTCAACTGTTTACCTAAGCTGATAATAAACTAGACAACTGTGATTGGTGAAAATATCTTTTGACACCGACGTTAATGTTGTGCATTTTGATAATATTACCATGCGAGTGGTAATTGATTCAAAAATTTTGTTTCACATGAACTATACTATATATTCTACTATATATTCATTACATACAAATGATAGTTTACTTAAAACTAGTAAATAATATATACGATATGAAATCAAAATACTTTGTTCTGGTGTTTTTTTTTTGAATATTTCGTCGGGGGTACAATTCTCTTCTCTTTTATTTCATGCATGTTTTTGTAAAAGCAGAACTCCCATCATCATCACGTCTGCAAATAGAAACCCTCCTTTCGTTATAATATAAGTGGTTGTTTTTCAAGAATTATTGCCTCGGTCTCCCGATGGTGGAAACAAACAGCAGTTTGCTATCTGCCATCATAAATATTTACTCACAATGTCCTATTTCCCCATTCGCACAGTGTGCTCTCTTTCTTTTTTTGCAAACAACATAGCTCTAAGAATTATACTCTTTTCAAAGAATACCATTGAATATGTCAAATATGTACTATAAAAATATATTACTGAAAATGAAAGCGACATTTTGTTTATTTTATTTGTTTGTTTGTTTCTTCCAAACGTTGTATTTTGGCATACTAATTTAATTATATTTTATACAGCGTGGTGTACAATAAATTGACAATGAAATGTCTATTATTAAAGAAACTCATTTTAAGCAGAAAACTAATTTGAAGAATTTTATATAATAAGGCAGCAGTCAGACAGCACTAATTTCTTTGGTGATGAATGCTGTGTGTCCATCACCATAGAAATAATATTTTTGGAAATTTGGTTGATAATAGTCGGTGGACAGCAAAAGTGCTGTCTGACTGCTGCCTAATTGAAATAGTTTACCCTAAATCATGTGTATGCGCCGGTCAAACTTTTTGAATCTTTCAGAAAGTAATTAAAGCGAATATTACAAATGCAATTACTACCATGCGCAATGCGTTTTGGTCCCAGGAATTTTATGACCTCACACCACCTACGGAATCTTAAAAACACACATAATTTAGATAAAAGCAAAATTCACATATCAAATATTATTGAACATTTTATTTTATATACGTGTTCATGTGCATTTAATAATATAATACGTTAATTATAATATTTGTTTTATTACATTCTATACCTATTACACAGAAATGTAGTTTTAATCCAATATTGTGATGTATTTTTTTAAATACTGTAGTACCACACAGTGTATCTGTTGATTTAATCAATGTCGATATTGGAATAGCTTGCAGCGCAATTTAGCTGCAGGTGATTGATACAGGTGGTACTTGAATTTCAATTTCAATGCGTGGTGGAAAATGTTTTTGATGGTATAATGAAAACAAGGAAAAGGTTAAAAACATCGTAAATATGCAAAAGCAGGATATTTTTATTCAGATAGCATCGAAATATTCACGTGAGTTTGCAGAAAGCAAATAAACGTAAATATACCAATTTTGAAACTCGGAATATTCAAGAATATTTTATCTAGTTTTTACAAAATTGTTAACATCTGTTAAACGTTTTAACGCATTATTTTCAACATGTATAGTAATAATACGTAAACATACCAGGTATATTTCAGTATTGTTAGTAAAACAAGGTAACCACAAATATTTTTATACATTCTTTGTTTTTAATTTGTAATGAAACCAAGTATTCAGTGACCGGAAACAAACATTTTATCAAAAACCCCCACATTTTCTTATTCATGCGTGTTTAATTAAAACTGGGAAACGAAACCTCGAAAAAGGCACATGTGATAATAATTGTACATTCAAATTGATACCCATTACAAAAAGTGAAATGTAAAAATGCGACCTCATAATATAATGAAAAAAGGCTAATCAGCAAAGTTGAATTAGTTCAAAAGAAAATTTATAATTCTATAGGAAACATATTGACTACTCCCCCAAAAACAAATTATATATTATTATATTTGAACGGAAAGGAAATTGATTTGGTAAAAAATGACTTAAAAAAAGAACTGTTTCGACTGACGTTATTTAACGCATAGAACAGCAAAATACAAAATCGCAGTTTTCGAAAATTGATATTAGAAAACATCACGCACAACTATATACGAGTATATCTCATTTTCTCATCATAATCATTCATGTAAAATTCTGATTTTGCCGGGCGCATTTTCCCTTCCTGTTATCTTCCCATAATTCATCAGAGATAGCAGAACATCAAACATCTGCAAGCTTGAAAAATTAACAAAAGCGTTCTTGAACGTAATTATTAGGTCGATCTTTTATTTTAATCTGGCACACTTTAATTTCAATTTCTGTTGGAAGACAGGCACCGTGCGCCGGCTGCGTCTCCGAAGATGAAAACTCTCAGTGACACGATTCAGGAATAAGTGCTGATGCCGCACCAACTGTCTTCCCTTTTCTGTTTGTTCTTCTTGTTTGTTCCGTTTGTCCATTGTATGGGCGCTCGCGCGAATTTTTATTGGAATTTCGCCCGCTTTTTGCATAATTTATCTTCGGGAATAAAGCCGTTTATTTTTCCACACCGCTTTTTGTCGTTGAACATAATCTTAGCAAATAAAATAATGTTGTTTATTTATGTGGTGTAAATACTTCTTCAAACGGCTTTTGTGAATTTCAGGTGAACCCAGAACGCAGATAAGCCCAGAAACAGACGCAAGATAAATACAATGTATATTCTTCGGCGAGGATTTCTCTACTTGTTCTTACTCTTGGGTAAGTAAATACTACTACTCTTCATTTGCTGCCTTGTATACAAGGTGTCAATTGAATTATACTAACGCGGAAAATAAAATGATAAATAAGTACAAAAATTTCATGATCAATAAAACTTGAAACCATTACGAAACTCGAACATAAAAAGGTTTAGTTGCCTTAAATATTTTTTCCGTTGATATCCGTAAATAAACTAATTTTATTAAATTTCTCAGACGCCGTGTAATCTAATACCCACATCTTAACGGGCATATTTCGCGGGGCTTCCTTAACATTTAAGATTATATAAGATGTAATACACTTATACCTGTTTGCCAGCCGCCTCTTCTTCTGCCTTTACCTCGCCTGCTAAGAGTAGAGCGTTCGTACATGAAATACGAGCAACGCTGGCGCGCTTTTCTCATGCTTGTAAGCGCGACGCATATTTGGGCCCACATCACTTCTGCAACCGGGACTTCCTTCCATCGTTGGTGCGGAACGGGCACAGCTGTAGAGCAAGGTCGTAGCGCAAGGAAGCGTGGAAAATTCGCGTATAACTTGTGGATTGCTGCATGAGTCACGACATGCCTAACGTTTCAGAAATTTTTGCGCTGCTGTTACCACTCTCACGCAGTAAACAGGTATTGGATCAAACTTCGATTAAATTACCTCCATGTTTGACACACAAACAAAAAAGTTCTGAGTTAAATAAAAGCGCTTGATAAATGAATAAGTGCCTATATTCAATTTCTCTAGGTTAATGGGAAATTATAAAATACTCCAGTGCTGCGTTAATGTAAGGCTCTAAAATCGAGAAATAAAACTCTAAGGATTCTGTTAGGATTGTGACAATAGAATTACATAGTAGTAGCATCGTGGATGGGTCCAAGGTGCGTAATTCGATTTTGGGTTGACGGGCACAAATGGTCCAGACATAAATCTGCGCGACGGTTATCTTTCAATAAATCATATTTCTCATAAGACACTTCGGACACTCGCAGAAAATTTTCGTTAGTGACAAACAACATTTTTAATGTGCAACATCAACGCGACTAAAATTTGTAATCAATATTTGTATTAATTTATTTTTAAATTTTGAGAAATGTTCATTTAAATATTTCGACATTAAAGTAAATGAAAAGTAACAGAAATGTCTTGTTAAGAAATGAGTGAAATAAATTTGTATTTTAATTATAAAATTCAATTTGTTCATGAATGCGAATATGCAATTAAAATAATTTGAATTTTATACACGAAGATAATATTTCCAATCTGTACAAAATTTTTTCTATATTGTTCTGCAAATGTACACGAAAATACATCTATTCAAGTTAATATTGAATGAAAATTTTTAAAATAATACTATTAGACTAATGAGTCGTTAAATCAAAGACCCAAAAGGCATGTGAAAACTTGCACAATAAACTTATCAGTATATGCAGTGATTGATTGAATTATAGATATAATCAATAGTAATCGTACATACCACTCTAAATTTGAGACGAATTTCCAAAATTAGTTTATTAAGTTAGACTCGAACATGACTACTCTGTAATACTCTGTAATTATAAACCTTTAGATGCTATTATAATTATATTCGTATGATAATCAAGTATTAAGGATAAATCGGGTTTCGGTTATAATAATATTCGTTTTGTGATTTACAAATCCGAAAGAATTTATGGCTCAAATAAACAAAATTTGAAATACAATTATTATTATTAGGATAATTATTAATACGAGAAATGTATTGTTTTGTGAAGACTCGCTTCTGTACTTATTTCACGTTATTTTTTGGAAACTGTGTTCAGACAATATTTTAGATTTGTAGCATGATATCTGAATATCCGTGTATGAAATTTAGGCATTGGAACACGTGTAAACTATATAAGTTATAATAAGCCATTTTGTTTTCCAATAAAATAACTTCTGGGGACGTCAGGGTTTGAAACAAAAATATCATAAAATTGCAACGGTTTCTGAAAATAATTGGAAACATATTTATTTTTGGTGACAAAAACTACAATCTTTAGATTCATATAGTATTTGGCAAAGAATGTGAAAACGTTTAGTTACCATCGTCTGAACCAGCTTACAAATATACCAACATATTGTTAAAAAAGTGGTTTTCCGCGTTATAAACGTTAAATAGCAAAATGCAGCTGTTATTATTAATAATAATCTGCTTTAGGGTGGAGCTTGATAAAAAGTATTATAGCATTAGAGAGACAAAAAGCAGTGGTAATGCAAGTTAGCTTGGTATATTAAAATGAAGAGAAAGCCCAAAAACGCACGGTTAAATATACGCCGATTCGCAGGAGTGCGGGAAAGTGCAAATCAAACTCTTGTGCGAGCTATATCAGCAAAACCCAGGCGAAGTAATTACGAACACCTGGGGCGGCATGAACACCAGATGCTTTTAATTAATAATCAATTCGAATAAATTTCCGCGAAATATCGGTATTCATGACGGTGACCACAATCGCATAAACCCACGGGGACGTTATTTGTAACGCGCTCGACGTCATCGCCATTTGTCTCTTCGTCAGCGAGCATGGCCATTACAACGAAAACCCTTGAAAACTTCAATTTCTCGCATTGTTTGCACACAAGCGCAGCGACGCGCTGGGTGGCATTGTCGTACAATTCGCTTTTGTGGACGCTAAGTTGTTGTTCGGTGGCGGGTGCGGTGGCAGAAGAAAAATACGAAACATTCTTTACGCGGAGAAGCAGTGGCCCTAAGGAGTTGGGAGATTGGGGACGACTTGTCCAGGGAAAGGGTTGCTATACCCTAGGAAGAAAGCAATAGTGACTATCGACCATCTCTTTGTTAGTAGGTGGCATTCGACATGTTCTGTTCTGTTCCATAGGTCTTTGGGGATGAGGATTGCGGTTTTTCACTATATATTGGAAAACACGTACGTACAGTGTTCTGAACACGAAAAACGAAGATAAGATCACATAGTGGAATTCTATCAGGTCGCAAACTACTGAAGTGAACTCGTACAGTTGGTCTAAGCTCGCAAGAGTAAAGCAAACAACGAGTTGGGGCAAATCAACACATTGCTCCCCTTTAAAATTCATGTGGACTACCACGCGTATTTTCTCTATCGAATTTCAGTGTTTGCGCTCGAGGCATAGGTCTTTTCTTCTAAGCTGTGCAAAGCGGGGTGGCGCGGGCGCGGCGAGTCCTTGGCGAAAGAATCGTCCAAGCTGTATACCAGCGGAGTTCTTGACTCAACTTCACTCAACAATGACACGTTCAGTGACTATTTAGACTCGTTTCACGAGTGTTATTGGAAACAACACGAGGAACAAGCCAACAAACGTAGAATCGAACAAATGTGTTGCTGTTTTATAATAGAAATAAAACGAGATACAGACGCAGTCTACTGAACTGGAACACATATTCGACGAGCTTCAAATGGATTTTTTCTTGTGAGACAACATGTTATTTTTCTCGGGGATATCTATTCTATTTGTATTACTGAATTTTGTAAATTTTTATCAATAGACATGTGATGCTATTTTTTGATTCGAAAAACTATATTTTTGTAATATAAATTAACTTATTATAAATTTAATCTAACAAAGTAAGAAAAAACTATTTTAACTCTTTTAAAATATTTTTAAGAATGCTTCCCATGTCTTCATAACAACTTTTTAAATTTGATATCCAAATTTACTTTGATATCGCGTATTTAGCTTATGGACATACCATATATTGTACTATACGGAAATGTTAAACTTGACAAAGTGCTTGAGCTCACTCTGTTCTATTAAATCTCAACAGTATCAAGAAGCAGATAGATAGAAGCAACATTATGAAAATTATCATACAAATTTGTATACAATTCGACACAACTAGATCAACAGTTGATTCATGCAGAAGGCCTGATGATATCATTATGATATCTCTCCAAAATGAGGAATTTAACTGAATACCTAGCGAAATTCATGTCAATATATTTGTGATACTGAGCCATTAGCAGAGATCATGTTAATCTTGCACATATCACAACCATGGACATTCTCTTGCTATACACATTTCAATTGACTTAACCGCATGTCCTATTAATTATAGTTCAACTAGAAGCTAGTTGCTACTTCATTAATCTGTAAATTTTAAAGCCATTGTAAACCTAAATGTTTTTTTTTTAATATTTAATAATAATTAGATTATCCTTATCATAAACTACTTTAAAATTTCGGTGGACTTGAGTTTAATTAAATTTTTGCTACTTAAAGTTAGCTACTTAATTTTTTTATTTAAACGTGAAAACGGTTGCAATTTCTGTTCTTGTTCTTGTCTCGATAGCTTAGTAAATAGGTGTGTTAAATGTTTTATTAACTTTCTATTACTGCTGCAATCTGTTATTTTATATTTTCTTTAATTTGCAAATTATTGGATATTACATATTTATGTTGAAAAAGAAGAAATATTTCTTGAAGTTTGAAAACTATAAACTATTTTATTAAATAAAAGCTCTGTTTTATGTTGTGGTTATAAACAGTAATTTATTGAATCGTGGAATAAAAGCTGGAACCGTTATTTCCACATATCAGGAAATGGATGGATGAAAGTCAAAACCATACGGGAAAGAAAAGATGAAAAAATCTATGAATGTGTGTGTGTGTGTGTATGTATTGCGTAAATGAAATAGCAGAAAGGTAATAAGTAAAAAAAGACGAAATACTGACGACAAACTGCTTCGATTAGTCGTTGAGCCGATTGCCAGAGAATTGCATGTCCCTATGTCAAATTGTTTCAATTGCTGGGCGAGTATTCATTGGCAAATGAAAGCAAAGCTAGAAAAGGAAATTGATTGTTTCCACCTTTGTGATAGCTGTACAATCGAAAATTCAATTTGCTTGAGTATTATTGCAAGAACGATGATAGATTTTAATTCTTGAGTTTATTAATAATGCGATCGTTGGACGAATTAATTATATTATATAAAATAGCGAAAAGTATCCAATAGCTCTATCAGGATTAATAGAGACATGATTAATTTTAAATTAATACCTGTTACTCTTCCTAATGCTCCGGTATTTTATTACTAAGTTAATAATCCATACTCATTCGCTGGAACAATTCAACTAATTGATTAATGAGTAGGCGACCCACCGAATTGTTGAGCAAATCTTTATTGAAATGCTAGTACATACATTTGAATAAAGTCCAAGTGAAGTTTGCCCCAGACATTTGTGCGAAGGTAGTTTCATTGTATAAAGTGCAATTTGAGATGTAGTTACAATGGGAAATGTGCAGTTCTACCATTGTACTTACAGGTCCACCATGTTGTTTAACGACACAATGCTAATGGCGAACATTTACTGTTCACATTTACGTAAGTGCTTTCAATTTTAGCGAACAGTGTGTTCTCAGTAAAACTCACATTCCAATGATGTAATTTCCTTTGGTTCGAGTCATCGGAAACAAGCTTTGTATTATTTACTGAAATCCAAAATCTTTATTGCGCGTCTAGCAGAAATTGTACAATAAAGGTTATGTGGAAAAAGATCATATCTCAAAGCAATAAGCAGCCTTTAAGTGTTTTTCAAACCTTCAGTGGAATATCTAAGAGATCTCGACCACGAGTTGCAAATACTAACTAAACCATAAGGGTGATGTGGTGATATTTTGTGTTTTTTGTATTCGTGGTTGGCTATTATCCCCAATTCCCTTACGTTTAGTTCCCAAACACTAGGAAATATTTGAATTCCTTTGCTTTGGTTTGTGCTAAACGTTTTACTTCGTTAAAAATTCTCTGATTCCTTGAGCAATATCCATTATAAAGCTCTCAGTATTGCAAAGTATTCTAATCCGTACAACTATTTTAAATATTTTTAAAGCTTCTTTACTTTAGCTGTCTTTGAAGTAGACAGGTAGTTGATTAAAAGTTTAATTTATTGAGAAGTTTATGCTAGTAATTTTGCATGGAAAACTCACAAGGATAGTTATAAAGTTTAATTATTTTAATCAATAAAATTGCATATGCAAACGATACACTTCTAGATAATATTCTTGATATTGCGTGAGTTTAAGCAAAAAGCACATTGTTTGCCTTATCATAAATATCATAAAATAGTGACCTACATAAATACTCGAAGTTTGAAGTCGCTAGTGGTAGCTAGCAACATGAAGAATAAAACACACAAGGCCAACAACAATAGACAAGACACTGAATAACGCAAATAGCAGTAAGCAACAGAATAAAGCATGCTGCAGAAATATTTAGAGGGGTTGAACGCTGACCCTGCTGGAATGAAATACTAAATATTTAATATTTCCTGAGAAAGATATAAACATAAATCAAAAATTCTTCCGTAATATTTGACCAGCGAATTTATTTATAACGTTTCTGTCAATAAGATTGCATTGTTATACGAATATGGATAATCAGCCAATATTTATTACTAAGATAGACATATTGAACTTTGAAATTTGTTAAGACCAAAAAGTCAAGTCTAAAAAATAAAACATTCTAGCCAAACTTTTGAATAACATTACTCTTTGCATATATTTTTTTTTTATATTGCTTTTATATAGTTCGGCTGACTATCTATTAGGACATTGGCGATTTTTGACTTTCCATTGAAGCAATTTTGAAGAACATCAAAATAAACCAACTAAAGCCCGCTTCTGATATTTGTACCAGTTTGGAGTTTATTTAAGTAAACTTACCGAGTTGGCTGCACATATCGTCCCTACCATGTCAAACATCGAATTTGAAAAAATGGCTTTTTTAAATTCAATACCTTGCTCTTGCATTGGGGATGATACACCTTATGGCAAAACCCCAAATCTGTATTCCTACAGGAACGAGGGAAATTTCCTTTTCAAAGTATCGAACTTTTACTATTTTCAGTATATTACAATATAGTTTTTTTGATCTACTGAAAAGTAGCGTTTTTCACATTGGACAGTTTGACATGGTAGGGACGATATACGTACACAAAGATGATCCAATTTTTTTCCAACAACTACTTTTTTTGGACGCAAGGGGGTCCAAACGTATTTCCGATCAATTTTTAAAAACCGTTCAATTGCTTTCTTTTAAGTTTCGTATAGTGTGAAAAAGTAAAAAAACCACTAATATTTATTTCTAATTTGAATTTGTCTCAATTAATTTGTTCGTTTCAACAATCACGAGATTAAAATGGTAGAAATCGTTTATATTTTCAATTCACAATTATTATAGGGTTGCAATTTATATTCACGACAGGTCTCTACAGTTGTGAGTAGTGTAATCTATAGTTACATTTTATCTATATAAAAGTAAGAAAATGTGCTAGCTCCATTTTGTTTCACCTATATATTCTGTTTATGGTAGATAGAACGTACGAAGGCATGCAATCCCCAATTTTAATATATTATATTTAAAATCGTTTCCAATTTAAAACAAATTAAATAGAAAGTTACCTCAATGGGGCGGTTTAAACCCTTTTTTGAGCCAACACATATTTTTCATTTTTAATTTTTTTGGCTGCCTCTGGTGTAGAACCATTTATTTTCGCTTTCAACCCTCTGTCGTTGAATTAGCTGTAGCTGGCTAACAGTTTGACTGTCGTGGGTAACAATGAACATATAGGTTACGACCGACGCGGATGTAAAAGCTGGCAAAATCGTGTGATGAATGATTATGGCTAATTAGTATAATAATTATATTGGCTTATTATTCGTGTGCATGGGCACTTTAAAATATAATCGATACTCTTTTGGAGTCTACAATCAAAATTTGGCACAATAAATTTCATTTTCTTTCAAACAGTGCCAGAGAAATTTTATTAGTCTCAATCATTAAATGGCCATAACATAATACATTAATACGACTTCTGAAAAGTGACCAACATTCTCTAGAGTCTAGAACTAGATTATGGAAGCTGCAGGTCGAAGAACTCTGTTTGCTTGATGAGACCAGTCAACCACGTTGTTGACCTACTAAACTAAATTGTAATAAGTTTTTCGGAAATACTATAGTTAACTAAATACATTAAAATTTGTTTAAAATTTACTTTTCAAATCATTCTATAGTACATATGTATTTAATATCTTACCAGTAGGATAGCATTGCTCTTTAATTACAGTATAATTGGTTTATTTCATTATTTATAGCAAACAGAAGCTATTGGTCACACAGCCCCAATGAGATAAGCTGAAATGTGGCCAAAAACGTTTATTCCACATGAATGCCAGTACCGAAATCCACCCACTGAGAAATTCATAGAGCAAATGCGAGCACGTGTGGAAAATATTTTAAATCGTTATAATTCCAAGTATAACGAACAAATTCTCTAAATACATACCGTATGTTTACAATTTTACTGAATCATATTATGGGGTATTCAAGGCTGTGAATATAAATATACTTCTGTTTGCCACAGGTGAAATTATGCGTAACGTGAAATGAACAGGTACTTAAGTGGATAAAAGTTATACTTTACCTTTTGCGATAAAAGAGAATTATTTTCAACGAGGATTTCGTTATATGCAGAAAATTTAATTATGAAAAAGAAAGGATGATGGTTCCGCATACATTTTTTATTTTTTTATTCTCCTGCGCTATATAAGACTGGTTACTGCGGGAATGGGAATATAATTCGCACTCGTTACAGGATCTCTATTTATACTGAACGCCTTGACCCGAAACTAATTGTTGAATTACCATCAGTTTCAGTTGTAAAATTATTTGTTAAACTTGTCTCTCATTGCAGGCTCTTGCTGCTTGGCTAACATCGATCGGTTGGAGCTGGTAATGCCACGTTATGCCGTCCGTGGTGGCGACGTGCTATTGAAGTGTGAGCACAGCGTTACACCGGAACAGCTTTACAAAGTCGAATGGCAGAAGGCCGGCACGAAGATCTTCCAATATATTAAGGACCGCAAGCCACCCTATAGATATTTCCCGATGAATGGTGCTGAGCTAAATGTAAGTTATCGACACCTTCGTATCCTTTGCTTCCTGAGAATGCGTTCGTTTACCGTCGCCCAATGTATTCTGATTACATTCATCTAATGTATACGAGTTATATGCTATCACTGTGCTCAGTACTCAGGCTATCCACGAGCACCACGAGCTAGTTGCCAGCGATTCACTTGGTGCATGGTGCATGGTACACCGCAATTTACGCAAACATTGGCTTGCAAATAGCATGCAACGGCTCGCAGGAAGCTTGCGGACAGTTTGAATTGACCGGGTTTGGGTCTGATCAGGATGTGCTTGGAATTAACTTTCATTCGGGTTTGCTCGTGGTCGGGCACGCAAACTAAGCGTGACTATCGCTTTAATTAACGTGATTCACGCTTTTTTCCATTAGATAATATATTTTCGCGAGTCGCGTGAGCTTTTCAAACTATGTCGTCTTCTTAATTTATCACTTGGGTCGGATGGGATATCGTTTTTTATATCTCCACGAATCTTTAGTAGATTCGGATGCTTGCAGGGCTATGATTGAAGATCTCCATGTGGAGGAAGCACTCTACTGAAGAAATGTAAGATTCGAAAAGGAAGATTATACTGAATATCAATGAAATTCATCACTGTCATGCTTGAAATTCCATATTTCCTTGTTTAATCATTTTATTGAATTAATTTTATAAAGGTAGTTTGAGTGACTACATTTAGGTATCTATTTTCCTTGCTTTTAGGAGGAATATTCGATATATAAACAAAAAAGACACAAATATAATTAATGTCGGGGACCAAGATTTGTGGAGATATAGTCGATATTTACACAGCAACCCCGAAATGTGTCTTGTTTCTCTACTCGCCTAGCTTTATTGGTGTATTCCTAAATTTAAAGGTGAACAAAAAATGCTGTTCAGGAGGGTCTCCCACAGGAAAGAATAATGAACTGATGTGGACAAACAAGATTTAAACAGTCATGTTCATGGAAACGTGCATGCGATTTTCCAACGAAAAGAAGCAGGAAATAGAAACTAAACAAAGAGAAACTAAATTCAATGATTAAATCTTTTTTTTTTTAAGTCATGCTAACAATTTACAAAATTTAATTTAAAATAAGATCATGCATGAATATAAAACCAACGAATCAAAAGACTCTCAACATAATCAAAATTAGGTAAGTAATTCTTGCAAATCTATGATGAATTCTCGTGGAGATATGAAAATTCGATATCCCCATTTCAAATGTATACCGCTTAGATTATAAAAAGATAATTTATTGTATACTTGCTACAATTGTTATTAATTTAATTCACAGAAAGCAAACAGCAGTGCAAAGCAACTCCATCTCACTAGACTTGATTTTGGAGCTTCGGGATCATATTCATGTGTGGTTTCAACTGAGACGCCGATTTTCAGCAAAGATTCCGAGAGTCAAACGCTTACAATAATTGGTAAATATATTAACAGAACACCCGAGTGTTTGCACGAGTCTTGATGTGCGATTATCTTTTACCAAAACTCGGCTTTACACAATGAAATTCGATTTTAGTTCATATTCGAATTATGAATACATTTTCGTTTAATTTTCAATGCAATAAGTTTATCAAAATGATATATTTTACAAATTTTATTGGTTTATATAATCGTAGTTCCAAATATAAAGAAAAAGACAACAAACTTGAAGTATTTTGAATTGGACAAAACGAGTGAAGATTATTCAATGAGAAAGCTTTCTTAGGATCTTGAAATATTTGGAGCGAGAGTTTTCGACGGGCTTGCCTTGCTTGTCAAAGAGCAAAATTTTCAATTCAAATATTAGATAAACACAAGAATTCTTTTTTAATCAAATTTATGCGATCAAACAACAATGATGTGTTTATTCTGCTTAGCTAATGCGAACTCTAAACCAACACTCGCAGTCTATCCCCACTGTTATCAAAAACTTCTTAAAAATGTCTAAAGTGAGCAACAGCTAAAATAAGAATAAAATTGTAACTTATCTGCAAGAAAGGACAATTTTGAATGCTATATTTTTATTCTTTGTATATTCATTATTCTGAAGATTATATTTTCAATAGTTGTTGAATTACATATTTTGTTTATTGATTTATATTACGTTCTTCGGATCTAGCTGGGAAATTACAATTGTTGACCAACTTGTATGTTTCTGAGTGATGGGTTCCTTGTAGATGTACTAAAGTTAGGCCACAGAAACTACAGTCGGAGTAACACTAAGAACACGCTTCAGCTCTAGGACGCCCGCCATTTTGATGTGGAAGGTTGACTACTTTGGGAGAGTTATAATTAATAAACCTTCTAGAAACTTTACTTAAATTAGTAGGTAATATTTATAGTGTTTCCTTAAAAATTTTTAAAACGCAAATTTTAATTCTTCTCGGTTTGAAATGTTACAACCTAAATATTTCTCCTAATGTATTTCTAATTCAATTTACAACAAATTTCACAATGAAATATAATATTGACTTTCAATAATGTATGATTGACAAAAAGAATTATGTATTAAGACATTAAACTTGTGCTGTAACTACATATCTGGCAAATCATATACATAGTCAGAGAAATAAGTTTTAAAAGTTCAGAATCCCACTCTGCGGAATGGGGAGTACTAGATTTACAAAAGTATCGAAAAAGACTCATATTTATTTTAGGCTAGTATTTAAAACTAACCATTCAAATTTATTGATAGCATAAGTAATCTGCTTTGAGCATGTGCAACTTTAAAGTCTAAGGAATAAGAATCTGCTATTTTAAAGCCTCTATCTGTTTATAATATATTTCTTTAGAGACATATTATTTGGTATTATTTTGTATATTCTGTATATTTTACTCGGTTAGGAAATCCTATTAAAATGATTAAAATTAACATATGTAAAAATTTAAATTTACCACTTTGACTTGGCATTCACTCGCCAAATTTCCATCATCATTTATATAATAGAGATTAGGTGATTTCCTGATTACCACATGTAGATAGTCAATAGGTTTCCACTTTTAGTTGCCGTTCAAAGAGCCTTTAGCAAAGACTGCTAAAGACACTACACTGCTACAGTATAAATATACCAGTAACAGTTTACCATTTCTTGCTAGGTTTTCTGTAATTACTCCAATGAAATTTTCATCACCACCTACCTTTCAAATTATTACCTAAGCGTTTAGCTAAATGTAAATATGTTTAGAATCTTGTAAAAGTATTAAAAATCAGAAAGGGATTCTCTTTTATATCAGATATTATAAAACGAATATTAATTAGTGTTGCTAGCTCGACTTATACAAACCCAGTGAGCGGAAAATTAAATCGACCCGTTTAAACATGAACACATGCGGAGGCATTAAAAATGTATAAAGTTTTCATTGCTAGAGCATAGAATAGTGGGCTTTTCTTCCGCGTATCTCGGCAATAGCTTAGATGAAGTATCTCATTCTGTAGAATATAGCATCATGTCTACGAAGGTCAATTTCCGTTCTATATACTTAATGTCGAACAATAAAAAACATATACGACATATTGATTTTTGGCGCGTAAGAGATGCGATGCGAGGTATTTCGGATGCTTTTGAAACTTGCCCCCAATGGGAATACTTACTCGGGGCAAGGAATGGGGCAAGCAACCCGTCGACGTCTATGTCGACATCGTCGTCTTGCTATCTCCGCATAACGTCCGTGTATAGGTACACAATGGATAGCAGATAAGGAATTTCTGATCACTTGTGACGTTTGAATTTACTAGGATTTTGCCCATTCGGATGAATGTGAATATACAGAGGGTGAATATAATATAACAGTATGTATACCGCGAATATATCAATGTGGGCTCTCACTAAAGTTCCAAACGTATAATCGATACTTGCAACATTTCAAGATATCTCCATGTCGTACGTGCTGGAAGTTGCTGATATCAGTTTCCGACTGGCCGACATATATTATAAATTGAGTTTTCCTTAATAGTTTCGTGCGGTAAATTGTTCTTCTGCGGTGGGTGCACATTTTCATCATTTAGTTTAACTTCGGCAAGTGTTCAACAGTTCTGCGCTACTCCACTCCACTCCACGTCGCACCGTTTCGTTCGATGTTCGAATTGCAATCCGCAAACCGCAAATTGCGATAATTAGAATGTTCATATATGTGGTTATTATTGTTGTTCTGTTCTTATGCAAATTACGAGATTAAGATTAGCTAATTGTGTGTTTCAAATCTCTAAATTTAGAACTGTGACAATTTATATTCGGAGTTTCGCCGAGTTTAGTTACATTCGATTTTTGTTTAAACTTTCAGAGCCCCAGGAAAGGGATCCCACTATAACATTCGACAAGAACACGTACGGCGTCGGGGATGTTCTGCAAGCAAACTGTACGACGGCATCGGCGCGTCCTCCACCGCACATTACATGGTTAATCAATGGAGTGAAGGTATAATCACAGCCACAATTTATACGTGCATTTACCTCCATAATCCCAAACCCTCGGCCATGGGAAGCATGCAGACGAAACGGGCTGGCTAATTCAAATCGATTTTCCTTAATAGTTTTCGGTTTGGCCATACGGCAGAGACCCAATTTGCAAATTTAAGTGACGCAAACGCGCAAAAATGGAGGCGCCGCGGATTAATTCATTAACGCGACTAGGAGTTTTTCAGCGACATATCAATTTGTTCTTTACCCTTTTCGTCTCGCATTTGTCGGCTCAGCTTATTGATTATCAATTAAGGCGATGTGATACCTGGCTTTGTTGGCACGTCACTTATTGTTTATCTAGGTGGACGATTCTCTGACGCGGACGTTCTCCAACGGAAGGATACACAGCCATGGCTATTACGAGCATCGCTCAGCTTCAATGAAACAATTGTCCATCGAAGTGTCGGAACTACACGCCGGGGATAATGGGGAGTTATGGTTGACGTGTATGTCGACCATTCCTGGTTATATCGGCCCCAAAGAGAAATATGCAGATGAACGCAAGCATTCAATTCGCAGTAAGTTGTCCCATCCCTTGCATTGCTTTTGTATATATCTTATTTATTATCAGAAGATATAAGCGTCTTTCTTTTGCTTACGTGATATAGTCGTATAAAAAGAGCCTTATCAAAAATCTTACCACCAAATAAGCAGTAAAGCCAGAGTTTTATGTACAAACCTTATGTAAGCAGACTTTGTTTGGATCAAATGTATAGTCGTAAATAATATAAGAGAAAAAGAAGAAGGCTTTCGATTCGCGCTAAAGCACTTAAATGCAAAAGCGTAGGCGCTGTTTATTTAAGTATATGTATTGTCTACCAACAAGCAGGACATCTGTGAAGAACATACTTTTGTTTCAGTCGAAGTTGTAATGACCGAAATACCAGCAGAGATAAAATCGTCGGACAACAATCTCGTCGAAAACATAACATCGAACCGACAACCACAATTGCAGTACGATCGATCGCACTTGCTGCTCATTTCCGGTTGGATGCTATGCAACACTTTGCGCTATGCGAAAACATAATCTCGAATAAGTTAGCCTTTCGTTTTATATGCACACCTTCGTTACGGACACAGCACATTGCACAGACATCGTAAGGACATGCAAAACCGGAACCGCAACATGATGGAAGGAATTTTGCGCTAGTTAAGGTGGACGAAAACAGACAGGGAGGAATTTAAGTTAACTTACTACACGCTTACGAGGGATGTAACTCTACAAATATATTAAAACAAATACTAAATTATGAAGAATATATTCTTGTAAAACGTAAACAAAAAATATGAAAATAATAAAAGAAAATTAAGAAAATTTAAATAGGACAAATATAAAAAATATTTAAACAAATCTTCGCTACACTTTATGTAAACGAACAAATACACAAATTACAGACTTGCGGGCATACGAAGTATGGCAGTAAATTAAATTAATAATGATAAATAGATGTTTTATATTTATTAACGACTTATTACTAAAGATAATTGTCTGATTGGCGTTCTTATGATAACGATAATTGAACATGATAAAGAAGAAATATATATGATATTATATATTATATATGTAAGAAATACTAGTCGATGATGTTATTAATGGATAATTGATGTAGTCAATAAAACAATTTCATGTAAATAGGAGAAATTCAAGCATGTGGTAACAAATCTCCGGCTTTAGGCACTTGTAGCTGCTCAATGATATTCAATTTGTTACAGAACGCATACATTATTGCTATGAACATTGTCAGCTTTGGTTTACATATATAGGTCCGTTAAATATTTTAAAACCTGATACGATTATGGGTTTTTATGTGTTTTTTAATTTGAAATAGATTTATTCCATTTCTAATTATAACGTTTTCTTCAATCGTAAAATCAAAAGAAAAGATTAAATATTTTTAATTTTATCAGTAATAGTTGTTTTTTTTTTTGTTTTTTTTCCCAAAATTAATAACCAAATTCCATTGGAATTGGAAAAGAACTTATTTATTTATTACAATATATTGAATTCTATAAAATATATGAAATGAAACATGCCAATGTTTCAATTCAAATATTTGAACGATTGAAGAAAAAATATTTACATTTTATTTCCTGAGCTTAGATATAATTAAGATCATTTAATTTCGTTTTCAATTTTTGAAGAAACAAACTATCTAGGTACTTGCAAAATTTGGCTTATTTTAGTATAAAGAAGAAAGAAATATAACAAACTTTTAAAGCCGCATATAGTGACAGATTAAAAAATATAATAAACCAAATAATTTTAACTAAAATATAATTAACTTTATAATATAAATGGTATGTAGTGCTATGCAGGGTAAACCCAAAAAATTAAGAAAGAAAAGATTAAAACGATGATAACAATATAAGTATACAGTAAAATATTAAAATAATAAATTATAAAATGGCGAGATACTAATTTTTGACTCAATCTACTACTGTTTACTATATAAAACTCTATGAAACTATTTTAAACTAATTAACTATTTGACATCCTTATATAAACAATTAAAAGCTTTCCATTGAAAAGGCAATGCTTACCAACTGCAGCAACAAATTTAGACAAAAGCAAATCCATTTCTATCCATTCACATTGTGAATAGATAAATTAGAAGAATTTCAATAAATAATTAACAGAGATTAATTAGTAATAAAGTAAAAGCAAAAACAAAACAAAAGAATTTACATATGTCAATGTATTTGTGCAAATCATGTCAATTAGTACCTATGCAAATAAAACTACGTGAATATAATTTATTTGCATTAAGTTAATTACAAACTTTGCGTTTTTGGTTAAGTACCCACAATACAAAACCAAGAACAAAGGGAAATTGATACAATCACCGAAGGATACAATCATTTTTACTGTTTTGAACAAGAAAGGAGACATTATTTATTATATAACTATTAAACCCTATTATATGTATTTTCCTAAAGCAATCTTTAAATTATTTCAATTGCCGTTGGAAATTTAGATTTTCATAAATGAAGTAAACAACTAAAGTAAATTAAAATGATAATGATATCGTAACACAATCAGTTATCACAAGTACCATTCGCTGCTTCATAATCATCATATTCATAGTAAGGTGGATAATACAGTTATATTTATGAAGGGGCACATCTAAATGCATCTCAAAAATTTAGTTTGTTTAATTCATAGTATTATTAATTATATTACAATATTGATTCGTATTTATCTATAAATCATGATCAAATTCTATAGGGTATTTTAAAATTATTGTAAAAATTTATGGCACAGTTTATTATGCAATTTATTACAATCCAATGTGTTGAAGCGTAAGGGAGATGGTACGGAGTTTTGTTTATGATTTGATCCAAATGCTGTGAACGTTTAGGTAGCTTTTATTGTCAGCATATTGTTAGCATATGTCATGATCTTTTCGTATAAAAATGGCTAAATTCTCATTAATTAATGAATAGATTCAAATTAATTAAAATAAGGTTTTGCTAACCGGTGAAATGCATTCACAAGGTTGTATAGCATAATTTTTACAAATCGAGCGCCTACCAATTGCTATAACTGCTATAACGTAAAGTTAAAAATGCATTTAATGTAAACGTAAAGTGGTTTCAAGATTATGTTGATAATAAAAAATCCAATTACAACCTGAAAGATTTCATCTTAGATTTTCTTTATAAAATTATTTAATATCATAAATCCATATCAATAAGCATTATCCAGTTATATAATCTGTCTCAATTACCTCCGGCCATAATGATGCAAAAAAAAGGTTTGGAAAATGCCGACAAAGAAAAATATATAAGTTAATAAGCTTTGCCCTATGGCTCTATGCTTCAATAAAAATGTGTAATTGGATAACGGCAGCTGTGCATTTCATAGAATTGGAATTTTGCCATAATTTTAAAAGACCCTATATATAATAAATACCCATGTCATATTTAATAAATCTAAAATGAAATAATTCGAGCAACCTCGAATTTCACCAAGTAAATTGCAAATCGTAGTTTACCTACAATTATCAACAAAAATAAATCGCAAATGAAATAAAGAAGCAAATATAAGCGAACGTAAATTTATCCGTGGCATTGAGGAAGTAATGTGAGTAACTAAGGCTCCGATCCAATTGAGAAATCAAATATTGGCTGGCCAATTGGGCGGAAGCACAATGTACATACACTAGGAAAGTTAGAGATCAAACATGTAAACGAAGGAATGTTGCAATAAATGCAACAGAAAAGGGACAAGAAGTAAAGTCAATAGAAAAGTAATAGATTTAGATATAATTATTCATGTAATCCAACATACATATGTTATGTTAATGAATATATAAAATATATATGCCTGCTAAATGGCCAAAAATGTCTTCCTTAAATAATAAATGTAGTGTTAATATTAAAATAAAACTAGAATATTAATAAACAAATATGTACGATATATAAATATATATTAAATAATTAAATTAATTATGATGTTTACTATCATCATAGAGATGATGATAATGTCATAAACCATCGCAGAAATTTATTATGAAAAACAAAGAAGCATTTGGGATGAAGACAATGATTGCTTGTTTTGATTGATTAAGGAAATGTTTAATGGATTAAGAATTAGAACGAGCTGTGAATGAACTAGAGCATAGAGGCAAATAAGATTGGATATTTAAGGGAGCAAACAAACAATTGTCGTTGGAACTTGCAATCAATATCTATCAATTATATATAACGATAAGGAAATTCAATTATAGAAAACAGTATATAGAAAATTGAAATTTTTCAATTTATCAATCATGCAGCAATTCTGCGAAGTACTTATAACGGGACTGCATACCTAGAGAAAGAAATTGCAACTTAATCTATAGAATATTTACAATATTCAAATTTCAAATTGCCAAAATATGTATTTCCGTGGACTTCCAATAGATAGTATAAAATAAATATAATGAAAATGCTAAGGTGGAACAAGATAACAAAGAAATGAAACAAAAGAAATTTGTATTGGATGATAAAATTTTGTTTTGTTTGCTTTTATTAATAAAATTCGTATTTTGTTATAAATGAAAAATTTATATATACATATATAATATAAAATTGAATTGAAATGAAATTTTGAGGTATTTAAAATTTTGCTAAATTAATTAAATTGCAATGTTCAAATTGAAAGTAAAAAATACAATTTGCAACTGAAACACGAAACAATTTGGAAAAACAAATCTGTGCAGTATGTAGTGATTCGTTCAGCAAACAAATAAAGTCCTGAATAGTGCAACAACTGTCCAGGAAGTTTGTGAGTGGCGGACGCGTTCCAACTTCCAATATTATTGGACTCTCTCCGCATTCTCGCAGTTGCACTGATATGCCTGATATCCCATTACTGTTGCTTATAAAAGTCAAAATATACCGAACACTGTTATATATATATATTGTAGTATACTCAGACTGGACTGTAATTGAGTTTGGGTATCAAAATATTGTGACATCAATGATATCACAAGCAGGATAGCAGGAACACAGATGCATCCGTTGAATGAACATTGATATTATCGGATATTATTTTCTCTATGTATTTATGTACATAAGTCGAGTATTCAATGTAATTATATGCTGGAAATTTTGCACTTTGGTTAATGTTATTTTCTCATTAAAGGTGTAACATTTCTGGGGATAAATTGAATTTCACTTGTCTTTAAAATGCTATATAAAAGTGGCTAATGTACAAAAATACATGTTTTTACTTGACATGTCAGTAATGAATTTTTTTTTAAACATTTATATGAGAAGATGGTTTTTAATACAAGTAATCTCTTAATAACATGGAGTTCACAAATATTATTTTAATAATTAGAACTTAATAATTTATATTCCTCAATATATAATCAATTATTGTTAAAGTACGAAGTACTGAAAATTTACTTTATACCAACATATTTCCATCTTCTCTTATTATTGTAAATCAATCATTAACTTTAAATGATAACAAGAATTAAGTTTAGGTGAAAAATTGGAAAAACTGAAACGAAAGCAAGCATATAAGCTCGTAGCATTGACAATAACTTGCTTTAAATGTTACATATAACTATGTAAACGAAACAAAAGAAACAAAAAATTCATCGAATCAAAGAAACGCATGATTACCTAGTAAAAACCATCAAAGTATGTAGTATATACCTATGGAAAAGTACGATATCTTGCACTATACCCTGAAACTAAATTCAAATGAAATTTTGCTATGTGCTAGAAATAAAACAAGAGCAGAAACATAACAAACTGCTAATAATAAAAACAGCACTGGAACGTCTTGTAGTGAAAACAAATTAGATGCGCAAGCAAACAACTGCGAGCAAAGTACAATTCAAGCGGACAAAACCAAAACTTTACTAATATATAATTACAACATAGCAGCAAAGCAAATTACATTTACAATCGCGATGCAGAGAAAGTTCACTATACATAGACATTTACATAGACTATTATAACAAGATAAATAACTGAAGTAAGTAACTGAAATTAAATCAATTTCCAAAGTTTAATGCTAAAAGTTATTTCTCAGTTGTATATCCATCTGTAAGTTTCCATGTTAATCATGCACCTGTATAATTATAATTATACTTGTAATTGTAATTATTTATGATGAACCAATTTTAATTAGGATGATATGTTTTTAATGAGTTTAAATACTTTATTAAAAGATTAATATTTTACTTTAATGTTAAATTATTCTCTAGTGGATGTTATGCATACATTTTATGACTTGTTTTCTTACTAGGATTATTAAGCTTTATCATAAACCTGTTAAAGTAGGGTAGAGTCAACTGAAGAGTTTGAAGGAGGTATAATTAATTAACAATACTCTAGAGGAAAAAACAAATTCACTTGGTTAATTTTAGGTCGATTTTAAGTATTCCTAGCAAAGGTTCTTAAATTGGAAAGTCAATTTTACATATATTTGGCTTCATTTCTTCAGTTTTGTATTTTGATTTTAATAACATTTAAAAGACTAACGAGGTTATACTTTAATAGAGGTGACACGTAGTTTTCTGAATAGCATGTTTGCTACATGTATGTAATGGAAAAGGGTGCCACAAGATTCTATTCGAATTATGAACCTTTCTTTCAATTTCATACTCTTTGTGTAAGCCCTTAAAAAAGATCATATAAGCAAATGTCACCCTGGAGAAGTGGCAACAATGTACGAATACCGTGATTCTCTAAACTTGGATAAATAAACTACTTTAAATGCTGAATTAAAAACAAAAACATTTTTCTTCTAAATTATGAAGTTTATTAGTTATAGCCTCCCCAAATTCGTTATTTGACTCTATTCTATGTTGTATAAAGTTTTAATTTTATTAGTAATTGACTGCTTTTTGAAATCCGCACAAAATCACTTGTGAAGTGAAACAATGTTATGCTTTGTTTTGTTGTAATGTAAAAGTGTAACCACGTCAAACAGTATATTGATGTCAGATTTGTATGCTAATAATAATATGATAAACACGAATAATTAACTATTCAACAGATTGATTAAAGATGTATTGATGTTGAAACTAATTGTTTGTTAAATATTATTATACTGAATTGATTTTTATGAGAATATTCATATTTTATACAATCTCCTATACGTGCATGAGAACCTATTATAAATCATTATTACCTTTTAAGAACATATATATTAAATTTATAACATATAATTAAATATAATTTTTTGTCGACTAACTTGTTAAGTTGATAGATAATATTAAAGTGAAAGAAAAGATATATGTAAATATTTTAAAATTGAAATTTAATAAATTCAAAAATAATTACCTGATGATTTTTGGAGATTTAAAACAAACCAAATCGCTATGATTGTATAAAATGAAAAACCCGAAAACAACTCAGTTGAAAGTGTGATTATGATTATTCTCATTATATTGGAAAGGAATTGGAATGAATGCAAATTACATATTCTCATAATTGTATTATTATACTTATCATATTATACATTGATTAATTAACAAATGTAAATGATGTACATTATAAGTTTTTAATTATAATATATGTATTACTTCTATGTTTTTAATCAATTCTACATATATTTTTCATTATTGTTAAAAAAACCTATAATATTTTGATTGCCGTTATTAAAGGTGAGTAACGAAAGGTAAGTATATTTTCTAATAAAATATAAAAAGAATTAAAGTACTCTTGGCTTACCGCCTGTCCAACTATTTTCTCGGCTGAAATATAATTTATGGCAAATTTGAAGTAATAACTTCTCATATCAGACTAGACATTATCCAAACCAGTTACGATCTTTAGTCCATAGTTTTCCCAAAGATCTTCACCAATCTGCAAACCCTCCTAGCTCATCTTCAACGTTTCTTCTCCTTTCTGCTTCTTGAAGAAGGAAACTTTGCAGCTTCTAGAACTACATACAGGCATACAATACGCGAAGTATGAACGTTGAAACGTCGACGTCGGCGTCGCGTCGGCCACAACGAAAGTAGAAGTTTCGCATCGCCGAAAAGGCATGCAACCCCATGCAACCTACCCACTTGCCTATGGCTTGTTGGCTACGAATCGAGTGTGAGGAGCACCATTCGCACGGCAGCAGAAGCAAGGGCAGGAATAGTGCAGGCCGCGTAGCAAGCATCGCAGCAACCATTTCAATGCTCTTTGGTAGCAAGCAAGTAAGGGGCTTCACGAGGTGGGTTGAATTAGAATGAGCAACGAAGAACACCCGAGTTAAAGAGTAAGAAGTTGGAGAGTTCCGTTCGGACCCGCTGAATAAAACTTCTTTAATTAAATTTTAGTAAAACTGAGTAGGAAAGCGCGTAGGCTGATATTGCCGCTGCTGTTAGTTGCGGGTAGAGAGAAAGAGGCGAGCAAGACAATGCGTCCAAGGCTGAATTTTTTAATAATTCACCGCTCCTCGAGAGCTCCCTTTTTGTAATTGGCCTTTTTATGGGTTCGTACAAAGTATTTTGCACTAAAACCTTAAGCCTTCTACGTAGACTATCCTTTATGTTACAACAAATTATTTTAATCTGAGGTCTCATTATCGTTAAGCCTAACTATGAGTTTCCTAACTCTCAGTAATCGATGAATTTAACAACTTTCTTTTACAAACCATTGATAAGTGATAAGAAAAAATGAATTATCAGGAATTATATTAATAGGTTACTGGTAAAATAGTAACCTAGGGGTAAGTATCAGGTGACTTTACAAATTTTTGTATTTTCTTCAAGCATCCACGGTTTTTGATATCAAAACGCGTAGAAATTATCAATTTATCTGTGGATATGTATGATACAAATATTAACACCTGAAATTTTGCAAGTTTTTATTAAAAAGTAAAGATTTCTGCATTTCTGCAAAGAATTTCGACAAATTAAAAAGAGGAGCACTACGAACACATCATGTCATGTGCTCTATTCTCACTATTAACTCTTGCTTTTTCAAGAGCATTAACAAACTCAATGCAAATTCGAGTTTTATTTAAAAATATATATTACAGAAAAATATTAATATTCTTAATTATACCTTATCACTTGAATTACTAGTAAAATCTGATTTTGGTAAGTGCTTCAATATCCTAACACTAGTTTAATTGAATTTCCCTTAAGTATACAGCAAATTTACCTACATCCTACATGCTACAAATACCACAAAGCTGTCAACAACTCAATTGTAAATCGATTTTGTACATGGAAATGCTATGTATGCAGTACAGACTAAAAAGTAAAATATTTATCCATGATCAAGGTAAATATGTCCATATACACTATATCGTCGGTTAAGAGGTAAAAGTGACCAACTGCATTTGACAAAATATTTCAGGAGAGCATTTCAAAGCGTTACCATTTTGTTTTAACAGATTTATAAATTCAGGTAAATTTTTT
>JASKGN010009707.1:0-12418 GCA_030556245.1 Falagria sp. GC000072 | reverse complement strand
AGAGTTTGGGCGTTCGTTCATTATCAGTAGCTGTGCTTAATGATCGTCGTAATATTCGTTTCCCTTTTATTAGAATAACGAAAAACTTCCATAATGACATACTCATATCAGAATTTTTTCAGAACAACAAAAAAAACTTGACGTTAGGAAATATTTATATTGAATTAGGAATAAATTAGAAAATTTCTACTAATGCAACGTAAATAATTTGTGAAAAACCTGACCATGTAACAATTTAGGATTACGTCAAATATTTTTTATTTCTTCCTTGCAAATTGTGGAAAGTCTGCACCCCAAGGTTGCATATCTCAATTTACAGCTCATTACACAATTCCGTTTCGTTTCGTTTCTTTCTTTTTATTCCTTTCTTCGATTCCTTCATTTTTCCTTGAGGAATTCTGCCACTAAACAGAATTTATAATCCGACCTCTTTTAACTTTTCCTTATTTTTATTTCTATCTCTTCATTCTACTCCCAATTTCCCTCTTTTTCTATTCTATTTTCTTTTTCTTAGTGGTACCTTGTCGTCCTCCACTTTTTTCACTTCATTTTTCTCATTTACTTGCACAGCGTGTGTGGAATATAAAGAGGTTGGTTGCCTTTGAACATTGAAGACCGCAGCGAGTCAATTTCACGAGCCAACGGATCGCGAACTTCATTAGACACGACTATCTACTTTTATCATAATGAGCTTACTTCTATTCCCTATTCTCTTTTGTTTAACTTAACTTAAGTCTACTTAAGTTGAAAGTGTTAAAAGTGTTTAAAAGTTGAAAAGAATTCGCAAATGTCACTTGACGTTAAGAAGTTTAATTTAAAAAGTGTTATTAAATAAGGTTTTAAATGAAATAAACCAAGAAGTTTCCATCACAATTGAAGAACATGATAAGCCGATTTTGTTCCAGGATAGTAGAGAAAAGCATCCATCCACTCGAAGTTTATTTACGTCGACGACAGCATTACTCCCATCTATTATCTAATTTATTTGCGAGACATTAGAGTCAACAAACTTCAACCACTATCATTTCAAGCAAAACATACCCCATCGACATAACAAGAGGACAACAGCAGCCATGAGCTGAATACAAGAGCTTGCCAACAAAAGCTTTAAGTACTCCTTGAAAAATATCCTTTATGTTCTTGTTTTCTCCTGAGGTCTTTCTATATTCTGTTATGTTCCTCCATCTTTTCTTCTCTTCCATTTCCTGATTCTGTTTCATACAAAATAATCCTTGAAATATTAATAATTGTTTTTCTAAGAACTATTATCCTTGTTTTTCAATTTCTTCAAAGAAAATCAAATTTCCTTGACAATTTTGCGGTGTGAATTTGTTTGTCCTGAAAACCATATTGCACATCTTGCATTGACATTTCTTGAGATGTCTTCCTTTGGATTTGGGTTTGTTGGATGTAGTGGGAATGGTATCGGCGGTTGAACAGCTGCTCTCGAAGTGTGTTGCCAGTTCTGTTCTGTTCCTTTCTGGTTGCTCGCGGGCTGGGAGGACACAAACGACAGCAAACAAGCACACCGCCAAGCAATAAACAACCAGTCTGTCTCTTGAAAGCTGGTTGAGAACTCACCGCATCCTGCGTGTGCTTCTGACTTTAACTTCGGTTTATGTTTCGATCTGGAGGCAGAAACGAAAATTGCACTGGAAATTGTGCAGGATTGTCAATCCTCCAGTGAACTCGAAACTATTTCAAGATAAATGTAACTTTTAAAAGTGATCCTGTCTCTTGATTCTGGCAATTATTATTTTTTGCTTGATGATTTGCATAAAAATAAGAAAATAAGGGAAAAGGAATTTTAACAGCTGCGCTTCACCGATTTTCGACGCCATTATCTTCAATATTATTATTAATAAGCCGGCTTATTTTCCACCCCTAGGATTTTCACCATCTGCGATTTCCAAGTTTCCATGCAATAAGGCGATTATTAAACCTTTCCCAATAAAAGATTCACACTTTATAATCTTGATAAAAAACAACACATTATTCGATAGGTAATTATCCTTGGAATGTTCACCAATTTAAAAAAACTCAATAAGAAACGTAGTATTTGTCAGAAACTTTTTCCCATTAGCACAAATGTTACTAATGTGAAAAAGTCCCAGAAGAAAAGCAAAGGAATTAAAATTGAAAAGGAGATTGTTTATTGAAGAAAAAATCTGGAAGTTTGCAAAGCGTTTTAAAGCTCATGCTGCTCAACTCCAGTAAGCTTTCAGGTGTGGATTATGCGCTTAGGCAGTTTTCTTCTTTCCGCGCTTTGTGGAACAGCGTAGGATAAATTATTGCCGGTCGGCGTTAATTAAGTTGATCAACGCGCTTCATTTGCATTCATGGTATATGCGGGCGCCAGCTTTAACTTTCCAAACAATATCATTATACTATACTGAGCTTATAAAGAGTTGAGCACTCTTATTTTCGGATTAATTAAAATTTAAGATTTCATTAAAAATCCAATCATTCGAAAAGTTTGAGTGAACTTGAGAACATTTTCAGAAGCAGAGATAGAAATCTAGTGAATGTGGAGTTATCCTGAAATCAGGATACGAGGTAAATGTTTGTGGTTGAACTGAGCAAGCAAACAAGTCAAGTTGAAGTTTGACATGGGGAACCTTTCGTCAATCTAGGACGACTGACCGATGTCCTTGATGAGAGAAACGGAAACTCGACGAAACTGAGACTGAAGTGTAAAAGGACTGATTGCTTGCTAAATAACTGATGACACAACTTTTAACTTGAGCTTTGAACGTTGAAAACTCGAACTAGGCTAAATTCACCCATCGGAGCGCATAAAAGTTTGTAATTAGTTAGTTGGTTAGTTAGCTAATTAATTACAAAAGAGCCTAAACTAAATTAAATTAATTTTGTTAAGTTTAAAATATTTCACTTCAATTTTCTAGAGTCAAAAATGTATCAAATGATGTCAAGAATATAAAAGCTTCATATTTGTCTGAGATAACATCATGAAGAGTTAACGACTACGATCCAACATGAGATACAATCCCTTTGACATTTTCCTATATACTAGAAGTTTTATCCACACCTGGCCATTATTTTTTTTGGTGAATTTCTTTTGTTTGCTCAACCTTTGTGTCGATAGTAACCTCAAGTTTTAACGGGAAACTCCCTAGACATTGTCTCACGTTGCTTCCAACATCCTTAGTGTAATATGATGGTTGGGTTTCATTATTAATATAGGTAATATGCGCCTCGACGCTTCGGATATCATTATGGTTATCTTGCTCACTCACTTTTCCATTCGCGTTATAAACCCGAGTTTAGAATGTTATCTTAGTATTACCTCAGTATTATCTTTACGTTATCCTGTTTCTTGTCTTAGTGTTATCTTTGTTATCCTACTGATGCCTATACTTTCTACCTCAATCTTCATCTCAAGGAGGTGATATTAAATGTAACTCACCTGAAATTCAATCTGCACACAGCACCAGCGGTTGCTCCTGAACTCGTTCCCATGTTGCTGCCTTCTGGAGGATCTTCATATCGACGTTGGGCCCAATCAGTAACTCTACCGTCGGTGGTGATTACATAATGGAGGTCTCTTTCACATGGACATGTTGATAATATTGCTACGTGGGCTTCTTCTTCAGGCTGAAAAATAAAATTGGATTTTGTCACTCAGTATTAATAAAAAATTTAATTAATTAATTTTAATTACCTGCAGGGTATGTTCCACCCCTTCAATTAATAAATAACAATCTGATGAAGAGTTCCATTTATGTATTGGTTCTCTCGCTAGGACATAATGACTTTCAATTTCTTTGCTTTCGACTGATACCAATTCCGCCTGGAAAACAATTAATTTTTAGTTTATAGGACAGAAAATAAAATGCAAAAATTCATGACAAACACGAATTGAAACCGTTGTTGTCATCCATCACTAACGATAACGACATGGATGATACTATCACATAGACACACGATGGAAAAACTGTATACAGGCAGTGTACAAGTAGGAAGTTTGAATGTTGGAAGCTTAGTATGAGCCTGAAAAACGGCAAACAAGTTAAGGCACTTTATTGTTACTCAACGTGCCTACGAACTGACAGGGAAGTGATCGATTGATTGACATGCGTTCAGGACTTACGCAGAAAGTGTGTTTCTTTCATGGTGAATCCATTATGGTTTTGAGTTTTTTTTTCACTTTATGTACATGTATCGGAAATTTTCCGGAAGTGACGGATATGTTGATGTCATCAGATGTGTGTTATGTATACATTTTGAATTAATTTTTTTGGGTAAAAATAAAATTTTATGATTAATGATGAAAAAGGAAAAAAAGGGATATTTTTTTAAAGTTACCTGTAAAGCTATTACATCACTATCAGCCATAATTGCTGGAACAACAAATGTTCCTTCCCCATTGGTAATCTCAATATCCTGGCTATAAATTGATGTAGTGTTATCGTAGACTTTTACACGAACACGTACAGATTTTTCTGTACTCATTGCTTCAACCTAGCACAAAAAAATTGTTTTTTTAATTAACTGTTGTATTTTTAAATTAATTAATTTTCTAATTACTTTTCCAGAAAATGGTAACCCCGGTTTGTATCTTCTTCGCATTTCTCTGCCAAATCTCAATTCGACGTAGTGCTCTTCAGCAGCTGCCACATCAGGAAAACCACTTCCAGCCCCCGGGGCTACTTCTATAGGGGCAGTGAATTCGTTAGATTCCACTTCAACATGAATCATCCATCGGCCAAAACGCACGAATTCAGAAAGTGGTAATTCGAAGGATTTCACTCCTAAATAAAAAAATATAAATAAAATTATAAAAATCTATAATTTTTAAAATTTTAAATTACCTTCGTCCAAGGATACTTGATCCCAGAAAGCAACCTTTGTCCCAGCAGGATCTTTAACACTAACAGTCCCAATTGCTGAAGAAACAATTTGAAGATCATGATCAAGTGCCAAAACCCAGAAGGAAACTATAAAATTACAATTTCAATTACGACAAGAAACTTGAACTACAAGTTATTTTTGTTTTTAGAACTAAAGAAGAAAAACTCTTTTCTTTCCTGAGTTATTTTAGCCTTCTTTTTGTTTAATTTTATTTTATTTCATTCTGCCATTAGTGCTAGTTACATTCTGGTGCTTTAAAGGTCCTTGAATAATGTGAGAATTTGCTTTCTTTGCTTCGAAAACTTCTCTTAGGGCTGGCACATCGCCGTCAATAAATCCCCACTAGAAAGTTAAACTTTTCTCATTTGTAATGTCGACTAATGTTCGACCACTTCCAACCACCCATACAAAAAGTTGAATTTAAGTGAAAGTTGAAAAGTTTCCGCTTTGTTTTACCTTTTTTTGTAGGTAAGCAGTGACAATTAATCTTTCCTTGCAATTTATTCTAATTTTTAATTGGAATAAAATTAATAATTAAATTAATCAATAAATTAATCTGAGAGGAAAACAAATGAAATAAATACGTCGTTTTGAGTGAGTTTTAACATTTCAACTATTAAAAATTAATGTCGAGAGCTTAAAAGACTCTAAATTGCGGTTTATATAGAAAGGAAAGCATGGAACAAAGGAAACGTCGGTTTATTAGGGCTTTTAGGGTGAATTTAGGCCCAATTGAAGGGTGGGACAAAGCGGATTACTTTTTGCACAAGCGATTTACAAAAACCTACGCCGAAGTGGATAAAACCAGCTGGAACAGAAGCAGCAGTGCTGGAAAAAGCACTAAAATTGGAAAAGCAGTAAAGGACGAAGAAAGTGAGATGTGATGGAAGAATGAAACAGACCGGACAAAAACTAATCCTCATTGCAGATTTAACGTCGGCTGTGCTTTACTTAAAGCTTTACTTAGGACTTTGCTAAGAATGGATAAAATATCAACGGATATAAAATTGTCATTCTTTGAAAAATATGGATTTTAAAAGTTTTCAACTTTCAGTAGTTTTATGAACATAAATAAAGTGGGTCATTCATTATTTAGTTTGGTATATGGACGTAAAACTTCTTTTCGTTCAGATGTTTACATTTTGAGCATGAGTTTGAGTTTGAGCTTCAACTACTACTTGAATTATATATGCTAGGTTTGGTTGATGGAACAATTTTAACGAACGTTGAAAGCAAAGTCAATATCAATTTTCATAGCTATTTTAATTTAATAAACTTAAATTTTTTTATTTGTACTTTTTTAGATTTATTTCTGATAAAAGATATAAATAATAATTATTGTTTGTTATTGGCAATAAAATAACAAGAAAACGAGAAAAAAGAAGATAAAGAATCACAAAGCTGTTTAAGTAGATAATAAATGGAGACAAAACAGGGATGCAATAAAAATCCAGGATTAACGGATTATGAGTTATGATACGGAGTAAACGTAAACGAATAATAGCAAATGAATGCCTTGCGTAAGCACAAGGAGTGGATACATTCACCAATGATAAACAGTTTTAATTAAAATCCTGTGATGAGACCTGAACCCTATTTTATTGTCTAGATGTTACGTCCTCTTGAATTTATTGCTATATTGATGTACTTATATTGATGACATTTTTTTCAGCTTTTTTCAAATCACAACCGCAAAATAACACCGTAAAATTTCATGGTTGTTTAAATACAGAATTTTTTTGGGTAATAAATTTGGACGTTATGAGAAAGGATAATTAATCTGAGCTTTATTTATTTTACCTGTTTCTCCAGGGGAGTAAGCATGTTTTGCTGGTCTAATGATGACATCCCTGACTGGCCCAACAAGTCTCATTTGCGAAGTGGTTCGAAGCTCACATTCCTTCTTATCATTGATGGAGGTCGAGGTCGCATTTTCACTGCAGTTCACAAGAGTTTGAAGTATAAAAGTTCCCACTAAATCTCCTGGGACTTCCAAAGGTAAAATACCATGACCTAGAACAAAAATAGAAATTGGTCATGATAAATAAAAATTAAGATAGAATTAAAAGTCTAAGTAAACAAGAGTTTTTTTCTTGGTTGAGAAATCTCATGTCTAGACAAGTAAAAAAGAGCGAGTGACGAAGGACGTCTCCAGGATTCCAGGACTATTGATTGAACCATCTCAAGGGAATCATACAGGGATAATTTTGTTTTCATACGAAGAAAATGTTTGTCTCTACTGATTTCAAAAGAAAACAAAGAAATGTCAAAAGTAAACAAAAAGCTATAAAAAATATAAGACAACACAAAGAATAAGCATAGTAATAATAATTGTAAGAAAAACAAAATGAAAAATAAGAAAATCGAGATAAAGATAAGACTTTAAGATTTCCAGAAGAATCAGCGAAGCAAGCAGGAAAATAAACTGGGCTAAGAATGGTAAGCATTGGACGGGAAATGGAATAGTGGATTTGAACGAACGCTCGGTTAGTTGTTGGAAAGCTTGGCATAGATGCAGAAAGCGCCGCGCGAGCTTAATGGGCAGGAAATTACAATAATGACGGCGTCGCTCTGCCGCCCATCGGATGCAACGCTCGCCGAGGAAAGCGAGGAAATTAACTCCGTCGACGCATCACATTGCTTCGCGGAAAACGTTTTCGAATGCGAATACTAAAACCAATACCTCGAAATAGGAAAATCTACACATGGCTCAGAATGCAAATTCCGTAAGAAAATTCAAAAAGCTCATAAATTTAAATTATAAATTGTTAATATATTGAAATATTCAAATATTCATAGAGATAATTCATCAAATTTCGGATCCTTCGTCAATATTTATCAGTTTATCCTTAAAAATCACATAAAAACGCGGGACAAATCCAGCTTTGCGATTTCTATGAAGTTTTCTATGTATAGAAAGAATTTATCCATAAATCAGAGAAGCGTCGCCTTCATAGCGTTTCCTCTTGGTGCCATGTATGTATATCGTTTGAATGAACCGGAAATTGGGACAGCAAGCACATGATAAATGGTGGGCGAAAGTCGACCCCTTGATTTTCGTTCTTGAACCCTTTAATATTTCATTTTTTGATGTTTTTCCTGTGCTTTTTCTATTTATTATATAAAAAGACAGATAATATACGAGAATATCTATAATCCTTATTTTTTTCTTGCAAAAACATGCCAATTCATTTCATTAAATAAAAGAATAGGAATATTAAGTTTTTGAATGAAGTAAAATTGTATGTAAAGGTCGCTTGCGTAAGTTCAACTTCTAATATTATTATTATTACATTTGGGACAAAAGTTACAGGAACTGCGGGTTATGAGCCTGGAAACAAGGACGAAAAGTTATAAAGTTTCTTCGGTTCTACCTTTAGAAAGCCAGAAAGCTTTCTAATTTTCTCCTCTTTGTTTTTCTTTTGTTGCTTCTAGGTTATCTCGGTGTTTTCTTAATTTATAATTTATTCATTGTTTGTTTTCTTTCCTTATTTACCTACCCTAAATATAAGAAGGTATTTAACTTTAGTCCTTTTTAGATTTAGCATCGGATGCGAACAAGATTGATTTCCGCTTTTATACGAAAGTCTTTCGACCAGAAATCGACAAGACCAAAAGCTGTACAAATTGAAAATTGCATTCCGGACATTGCACATTGCATACTTTGCTTTCTCGCTTTGTCCTGTCATTTATCCTGTGATAAAGAAATTCTAAGGTTAACTAATTTTTTAGTTTTCCTTGAAAATACTAATTAAATTAAATTTTTAAGTTTTAAAGTTGTGTTTAAGGTAACTTGATATTGCAAATTCTTAGAATTCATTGCATTGTGAAGATAGTCTAGACTTTTGACTTCAAACTTTGAATTCATCCTCACTATAGTGTTGTCACTTTTCTTGCTTCCTGTTGGTGCCATTTTGTTTCCTTCAACTTCCTCTTTCTCCTGCTAGTATTGTATTGTTGTGGTTGTTCATAAGGCGTCAAAAGCAAATCACTAAATGCAAGCAACGCTTTCGCAATGAAACAAACGGAAACTTGAAATGAATAAATGAATACGATATTCTTCAGTTTTAGACACAGAGAATTGTAATATACTTTTAATTTTGTTTTCTCTTGTTTTATTTTATTTCCCATCTTTATAAATAAATGATAACACATTAAATAAAACAAAGAACAAAGTAGTAATGAAAAAGAAAACAAAACAAAAGCATTTTGAAAATGAATGCAGAATTGTAGCTGTTATGAAAAGGACTAGTTGTAGTTGCATTTGTGTTGTTATAGAGAAAGGTATGAAAAAGGGACGTGATGCAAGTCACATTGGCGACGTGTTACTGTCATTAGGGCGGATTTCCGGTGGGATTTCCATCGCCAGAGTGTTGCAAAGCCACTGAATGAAGAAACGAAGGGAACTACTCTAATGTAAGCTCTCTCGAGGTGTTACCCAAAGGTAAAACTTCCACAAGCATGCCAGCTAAATAAAAACATATGCTGTATGCTTGTTACACTAACACAAAATGAAATACTTAAAAGAGAATTTACAAAACTAGACGTAAATTTAAAGTAAAGATTAATTAAAGTTTTTATCTTGTAAACGAAATAGTTTATTAATTTTTAAATTAAAACCTTCTTCATTTTTAAGAAAGATTTAATTTAATAAGAGATCCTTTGAGTATGAAAATTGAAAAGATTTCCCAAGGATCCAAGGACTTTTTTTAATAGTTTTTAAAGGATTTTTTTGCTTTTGCTTACTCTGCAATCGTTTCATATTTATTTGCTTAGTAAGCGTCAAGACGCTTTGCATCAAACGAATATTACATCCTTTTGGGAAATTATAGAAAACTACCTGGTTTTGTAATATTTTCTTATTAAAATCCAACATTTTTAATTAAATTACCAGATGTAGACTTTTATAATTAAGAAATAGTAATCCTTCTAATTTGAAATGTCTAATTTGTGTTCTTGTTAAATCCAAATTGTCTCTTAATGGAATTTCAAGTCAAGAACTAGTCAAATTGTGAGACGTCCCTAATTTAATTGCTTTAGGATAATGCTACACTCAAGCATCCACCTGTAATTTGTAATTCGTATTATGTGTAATTCGAGTAATATAGTTAGACAAGCAACAGACGTAAAACTTCTCGTTACAAAATGAATGCCACATGAACATTGTGATTTCGTGTTTTATTAAATCAGTGACACATTAGCATTTCCAATATTAACTTCAATTACCCAACAAAAACACTTTCCGAAAAACATAAACACTTGTTCAATATGGATAAGGATAACCAAACTAACTATAATAGTAAAATTGTTCGTACAAGTACTTAGGTTATAGTTATTGGAAAGCTCCATTTTCTTTGGGAAAATGTGTGTTAGGTATTATGGTTATCGAGTTATGGATTCTACATCCATACCAGTAGATCCACGTTACCTTTATGCGGAACTTTTCGAACCGGAACTAATGGAACGAAGCGCACCTAAAACAGCAGGCATAAAACATGGAATGAGGAATGTTACGAGACGTCTTTTGTTTTTGCTCGCCTCTGGTATTAGTAACTCCGCTTCGCTTCTGTTTTTGCTGCTTTTGAACTGCTTCCAAAGCTTTTGCTTTTGCTTTGCTGTTCACTTGCCCGACTCACGTTCGTTTTTATTGGTTTAGTTTCATATACGCGTAGATTATGTTCAATTCTCACGTATACGACCTAGTTATTGATTTTTAATTATTTCTCAAAAATATTTTTGCAACAAAAAAACCAATCTCATTAAAACGAAGGAAAAAAAACTTAAAAGAAAAATGAAATCAAATCGAAAGGTATAACCTAAAGAATCGTTTGGTCTTCTTTAGTCGATTCGTTTGAAGGAAACTATGAACCCGGAGATAATCCTCCCCCGCTTTCATTTCAATTCACTTGCACTCACAGTCGCGACTCATCATTCTCCTCAATCTCATGGATTCATCCCCTATTTCAGATCGTACACGTACCTAACCACCTAACCCATCCACCTTTTAGTTCAGTACCGCGGCACACTTTGAAACCTTGTTTGCTCGCCGACGTATGTAACGAGCGTTGATGAGATGAGATGAAGCAAGCGAGTGAAGGCGCCGGGCGCCGACTCAACCAAACAAAATTTAACATCAAACGATTAGAGATTAACGATTTGTTGGATCGGTTGCTTATACTCGCGTAGTGTATATAGATGGATGGGAACAAATACATTATGTAAACTTTCATTCGAAGCGATGGGCTTTAGGTTTTGCACTTCAATCAACCTTTCAATTCATCTTTGTTTTTGTTCAGAGATTATTATTATTATTAGAAGGTACTGAAGGGTTGGTTTGTTTTATTGTATTTGAGGTAGAAATTAATCGAATATACTGAAAAACATTTAGAATTTAGTAGAGAAAATTTGATTCTTCTTGTTTTGTTTTTATGTTTTGTACTGGAATAAAACAGAAGTAAAATTTCCATGAAATCAGCACTTTTTTATTTGATTATTTTCTGTGAACAAGAGTAAATTGCGAGCATCCTTGTAAGGATTCGGGAATGCTCTGTTCTCTTTTTGTAATTTGATATTTCAGACTGAGTTAAATCTCGTTTGGGGCCGGTTTTCCGCTGTTTGGTAAAGATGCCGATGAAGCATTCCCCAAAGATGGAAAATTCGATTTTAATATGAGACGTGATAAAGAAATAAGAAATGCCGCTGGAGATAGCACAAAATTAAATAAAACCCAGAAATAATTTTTGAAAAGCAAACAAATCGAAAAATTTTAAGTTTACAGGATTTGGTAGGTTTTAGAAGCAGAAAATTCTTTGAGCTATTCCGATTAAAATCTTAGCCATCATCCACATTGCCAGAAAAGAAAAACTGTCAACCAGAAAGCGGAAAACGAAAAGCAGGCAGGAAAATTAAATCTGTGCTCGATTAGGCGGCAGGAAAATAGCAGGAAAATCGCAATAGTAGTTTCACGATTCAACGATCCGAAAGATTGTCATTTCGTTCATTCGTTCGTTCAGTCGTGTTTTGATTTCGTATCCAGACCCGAGGTTCATGTCCAAATCTCATTTGCCCCAAAGGCGTCACACAAATTTTTAGGTTTTTTTAAAATATCAAATAAAATTATTTAATAATCTTAGGAAGAAGCAAAAAAAAATGGCAAGAGAAATCTGAAGAATCCAATCACTCACCTTTAATTTCCTGCGTGGTTTCAACAATCGGAGTAACGTCTGTAGCCGCAGGAGTTGAAGGTTTCCCATTAGGAGAAAATGGAAACGTAGGAGTAAAGAGATACGAAGACGAAGGCGATCCTAAAATGGCGGAGGAGTCTGGGAGTAAGCGAAGCGTCACATTCAAAGGTTTCAAACTTGCAGGACCATGAAGTGTCACTAAAACTGCTGTGGTTTTACCAGGGACTGCCAATTCTGGTGCTACCACTGAAAACCCCCTGAAAAAGAAAGCCAAATCAAAATTTATTTATTTATTCGCATTTTTCATGAAGATATCTGATAAGGATAATTGAGACAGGCTTTGGTTCAGTTGGAAACATCTT
>JASKGN010009682.1:0-10126 GCA_030556245.1 Falagria sp. GC000072 | reverse complement strand
TTACAGAGTTTTCCATTTAAAAGCAAAGACTCAAAAAAGAGGAGAGGATAGTTTCACCATTTCGGGCCCTTTTCTCCTCCTCTGTACATGTATCACCCTTAGATAGTCCAAAGCAAGATGGGGAAGATTGTGGATTACGAACCGTAAAAAAGCAACGGAACGATGATGGCGATAAAAAGTGCAAGGCTAGAAATTAGTCTCTCCGGGTATATACATACACAACAAGGAGAAAAATATAAACATCCTGGCTACTCCGAAGGAAGAGACTTTTCATGAAGTTTTGATGGATTAAACTTCTCTTTTGGATCTTTGAAATTTTGAAATTACTCCCATCAAAGTCTAACAAATTTAATCTAATGTTAAAGTCAGTTATTAAAATGCTGGAAAGATAAAAATTTTGCAATTTCATAATTATTTATAGAATAAATAAAAAATGTGTCAATATATTATTAGAGCCATCAGAAAAGAAGAAAAAAATGAGGAGCACAGCTGGATGACAACGCGCGGTGTGTAAGGTCTGGGGACTTAATAAAAAGCGCGTTGATTTATTACGTCGAGGGCTAACTTCAGCGCAGCTATTAAATAATTTGATTAATAATATCGGTCCCGACTCGCCGATGTTTATATCTTCGCCTGAGTTTTTTATTGCTATGGCTAGACGAATGCCGGGGCTTATGTACTCAACTTTGATAAATTTCACGAGATGTGTCTACAAAAGAGTGAGCAGAACATAACCGCAGCACACAATGACAGAAAGCTAAAGCTATGAAAAGCTCGTTTTTATTTTTATGTAACATTAATAAATGTACGTACAATTCCCATTAAAATATCGTCTATAAATTAATTTATTATCTATCGCTCTACTAATAATCTATTGATAAAAGTTTAAATTAGATTCGAGTAGATTAACAAAGTTAATTAGATTTTGATGACATGTGTTAATCAATTGATAAGAGATGATATTATAACTAGGTAGATATAATCACTAGCAGGTATACCGTATGCCTTAATATACAATATGTTCCCGCTCCTATTCCCCATTCCCAAATGATGAAAACAACATGTGATTACGAGATCCCCACGAATTTTGATGGCATCAAGAGAGAACTAAAACCGGATGTGCCCCGATGGTAACATGTCCTAGATCTATGCAAGATTACCTCATATGTATATATGCACCAGCAGCAGCAGCAGCACTCTCCTTTCTTGCAGGAGAACACTTGCAAAATGTGATATAGGATGTGTGACTACGAGATGTCATCAATATTTCATCAGCGCAATGTGCACATGCTGGGCATACATGCAGACAGATGGAGATGTTCGAAGTTGAAGGAGACATTAGTAATTGAGATGAGGATAGGAGGACAGGAATCAAAATTGAGATGGGAGCAGGAAATGAAGAGGAAGAGGAGCAGTGAAGGTGAGTAACTAATGGGTATGAGAATCGTCAACTTGGGAACACCAGTTGGAAAATTAAAAGGACATTAATCTTGGATGTTTACTGTCCTTGGAAAAGTTTCCTTAATCCACGATGAAAATTATTATCGAATTAAATCTTTAACTTTAACTATCGAAATGAATATTCGTTAATCTTAAATTAGACTCTAGACAGATTTTAATCTAAAATTTAATGAAAAATCAATAAGACAAAAAGCAAATTTAATTTTTGCCAGATTTATATAAATAACGCAAGCCGCGTGCATAAATTATAATCTCGAAATCGCATAGATACAATTACGCTACGCACGAAGCGTCTTCTTGGCGTTGACTTCCTAAACCGCTGCCAAAAACAGCGACATCCTGCTGTGCCTGCTCGCGTACATCCTAACTACATTCGTAATTTTCACGAGTAAGTTTCACCACTTTGGATGGGTGGCAGTGCCAGAACACAGAACACACTATTATCCTACTTCAAGACTTGCTCCTGCTCGAGTTCCTGCTAAGTTTGTCTTCTTCTAGCTTTCGAATCGCACAGCTATCTCGTCTGGACTTGAGAAAGTCGCTAAGTGCTCCTACCGAATGGAACGAAAAGCGCTCGTAAAATCCTAGGCGCGCCGCATAAACACCACCCACGACACTGAATAGCGAGACGATTCCCTCCTAACGCATGAATACGCCGTGCGAAGCGTGGAAAATAATAATTTCCAGTCTTGGAGAGAAGCAGACTTCCCCATCGCATATGTATGCATTGTGTCGGCGTCATAATAGAATGCGTTCGAAATTTCCGGCGTTTAATTCGGTCTTCCAGTAAACTAACGCCGCACCGCGACGCCGCCGGTAGAGATTTAGCGAAACGTATTATGACGGTAAAACGTGTTGGAATTTATTGTGTGTGGCTGTATACTGAGGTAAGCTTAATGTCTACATGTGTAACAAAAGACACCTAGGAAGGTGTATATAGTTTCATTTTAATCGCGAATGGGTTGGTTTATAATGTATAAATCTGAGCTCGGCATGAAAAATCGACGATAAACTTAAGAATAATAGTGGCAATGAAAAAGATTCGAGTAAATGGGCAAGAGACATATTTTAATTCAAAGTGTAAGCGGGTTATCTACTTTACTTGCAGCAAGGACTTAAGTTTCTACCATTCAATGTCTGGAAACTAGGATTGTTTGCGATAAACATCAGTGAATAATGTTTCACAAAGTTTTAAGCGCCTTCTGAATTGCAAACTTTTATCTCTTATGAAAAATTACACTCGTTATTGAAAATTGTAATTAATTTATTTCGTCTACTTAATTTTAAATTTTTTTTACATCTCACTTGAAACCTAAGAATTTTTACTTCTAATGCCAAAGTTATATACAAACTTTTGTACAATTTAAGACAGAAAGGTAAAATAGGCGGGGGGGAACTGAAACTGCGGTGGGGATAGCTGGAATTTGTACATGCGGTATATATAATTACAATGCGTACACTTTATTGTTTGTCATAAGTTTTAAACAAACCGCCACACGGTGCGCAAACTGTGCTCGAACGTGAAAGCAGTTCAACACTTCTTGCTTTCCAGTTTCAGAGAGTTTCACGTGCTACAATGCTAACAAGAGACAAGAAGGATAATGCAACAATAACAAGGACTCGGATGGAAATTGTACCAGAAATGCAAATAAGAAACCAACCACATTCCAACTTCAACGCTTCAACATACCGAAATGAATGAATGTTTATATTTTGAATTATCCAACTCAAAATTTGAATTTCCACTCTATGTTCTAAGTCTAATTCTGAATTTGACTATCTGTTATTCTTATCATTACATATTCACTCTTAATCCTCCCCACTTTTTGGATTATTCATTACTTTCTAAAAAATGCCCTAAATTTTTAAAGAATTTTGAAAAATACGAACGCGCGTCAAATATGACGCATTTTGTGACTGGGAATGCGTTAGCTTCGTGATTATGCTCATTCTTGAGCCGCACGCAAACACAAACTCGAAATTAGCATCCGCACGAAATTTATTCAAATTTCCATGAATACGAAATGTGCACAGGACTTGCTTGCTATAAGTATATAGAGCAAAGCAACCCAGGACGAGTCGTATGTCTTGGAAGAAGAGGAACAATGCGAACGCAAATTGCAAGCTGCGAAGGAGGATCTTCTGCGCGCACACAACAAATGCAAAAGCAAACTCGCAAACATGTACAGCCGGAAAGGAACCGAACATCAGGATCGTTGTAGATGGGACGACTAACGCTGAACAAGTTCCTTTCGTAAGTAATCCGCGCCATCAATTCGTCTTAGACGTAAGGATCAACCATGCAAACAACCAACAAGAGAAGAATCTACAAGCGCCTGCTAAAAATCCTGCCGAGATGCCAACTCGCATCAATTTCAGGATCAAGTGTACACGGAGGCGATACGATGAGTGTAAGACGGGTGGTTGATAACTGATAAATTAATGAATGGTAAATGTGGGCGGCTCGTTTTATTAAAAGAAAATCCTTGATAATGCCAAGTACTTCGACTTATTAATTTTCTGACTTGAATGTTTCAGCCGAGAGAAATAATTAAGTGACATGGAAATTATTTCGAGTATTAATAAAATTTAATAAAATTTACTTGTTTAGATACACCCTGAGTACAATGATTAAACTTCGCTTTACATCAAGGTTTACAAAGCAAGACGAGAAACGTAGAAATCTTGCATTTACTTCGTGAATTGTCGAGCATTTCCTGTTAATCTTTCATCTTTTCTGCGAGTCTTGTGCATTTGGTATCTTCCGTAGGATTATGATTGATCGTTGCTTTCGCTTCTCAAAGGAAAACACAGAATTACTCAAAAAAACATCCGAAACAAGGCAAATTTAAATATAAATCGAGATCATATTTTATTCAAAAGAATATTATGACCCATCAACAAATTGAAAATCCCTCACAAACCCAAAATTCACTAAATAAATAAGCAAGAAATAAAATTTTATTTTATGTTAAGTTTTCACAATTTGGAATAAATTCCACAGCAGAAACTAATTTCACATTGCAACATTAAAACATAAACGCATAGTACACTTTGTGGGCAATAAAACCATCCCCTATGTTATAGCCTAAAGAGTACGAGTTTAAACATAAGCGAACAAAAGTGCAACAAAATCAGAGTCGTCGGAAATTTGTTGCGCTCGTTAGTGCTTGGCTGTTGGACGTTGGTCAGCCAGTGCGGCGCGGCGCCGAAGCGAAACGACTGGACATGAAAAACTCATGCAATATATGCTTCTCCGCCTTGGTTTTCCTACATAACGCAATGCAAATAAAATGAAACAAAACATTGCATTGCATTGAGGAAACGCAACAATACCATGAATGTCCTTGCATAAAACCAGTTGCGCTGCCATCACTTTTGAAATTGCTATTGTTGTGGGAAAAGTTATGAAAGAGGAAAAGGATAAATATTATGATAGGGTAATTACTTAGTTGACATATTCTGATGAATCACAATTTGTGAAAAATAGAACTTACCCCGTCCGTGCAAAATTTGCAATGTAAATTATCACAGCCTCAGCTAAAGCCAATTCTGATCTTGTGTAATTCCTTGGGAAATGATTAAAGCCATCTACTAATGGTGCGCCAAAAATATACGGAAGTTCTTCGCCATGTACTGTTCCCATTCTCTATAATTAGAAACATAATTATTTAGTATATTGTTACATGAAAAGTTGATAGCAACTTTTACATGTTAATGTGTCATAATATAATTAATCATTAATTAAATTAAAACAATAGCACTGAGCTTTTGAAAGCTTGTAGTCTCGCTAATGATCCATTAGCACACTGTTCAACTACTTGGGGATTAGTTTAATCAACTCAATGACTACTGGCTCGTGAATTGTCGATATTGATCAATGACACTCAACTAAAGTAGATCAGGATTACAATTGACTGTGATACTACTAATAATACAGATTAGTATTGTTATAATTGCATGTTTAATTAAATCCTTTAAATTGATTGACATTAAATTTAAATTAAACTAAACAGATCTATAATGGTAAAGCCAATCAAATATTTATTGAATGGTGACAAGAATGAAAATTTAATAAATGTATTAAATCTTAAATTAAATCATCCAAAGTGTCTTTGCCCTTGAGAGTACGAAGTTGTTACATGTGTCAAAAGGTTCACGCACCAGAGCAACTAAAACGTGCCCGACACGTCAACAGAAACAAAATTATTACATTTGGCAGAAGTGAAGCGTATGTCGTCAGACCTCGGTTTTATTCCCAGAACCACTACCCAGCCTTTTCCCTATGGAACGGCAGAACGCAAACACATAACATTATTAGCAATAATTTCAAGATTTCTCTGGAATTAACGTCCCAGCATACTCGAACGTTAAATTATCCTAATTATGACATAATTTTAACTATACCAGATGTTCATGGCAGTAGAAATATTATTAATCAATTCTACATATTCCTAAATCTAATTCTATTTAAAATTGATCAAACTTGATTTTCTTCGAACACTTTGTAAGCAAATTTTGTTTTATTATCCAATTCCTTACCCGCCAAGAAAACATCTTTACTAAACTGAAATTGCAGAAGCGCCAAATATGGCTCACTCAACTTTACCTCGAATTCTAGATGAATCCCCCTTCTTATCATCAATAATTGCGCGATCTCTTCAAGCACCCAACATAACCTCTATCTCTCCCCATAAACCGATATAAATCTAAATTGTACGTAAGTTTTGTCTCATAAAGACGCCTCTCGCCGTAAACATCTATTTACTCCATTAGACCCCGAGCATGTATTTGCCCATGAAACCTTATTATCTCCAAAAATAATGCCTCTTCCCATCCCCTTAACCATCTTTATTCTGCCTTAACTTCTACGAACACAAAACATATATAGGCCGCTATACCGCTAATTCGTTTCATTTCATTTCGTTTGGTTTTATCGTCCATCCACAACCACCAAATTGTCCTTTTATTGTGTTTTTATTCGTTCGCTCACAAAGCACTTAAGGAAATTGCTACGCCATTCAAAAATATCCTACTACCCCGTCGGTTTTTACTAAAAGTCAAACATAAACTTCGAACTCACCTGTGGATAATCCCCGTCCTTGGTCTGATAATCAAAAACATAGAAGAAAGTCTTAGGCCCTTCTTGTTCTTGTCCAGGTTGAGGAGGTTTAGCACTGAGCAAATCCCCAGTTTGAACCAGAGGCGCTACAAATTGGGCATCACTCAAAGCAGCAACAGCTGCATCCCTAGTATTGATAGGATGTTGGACGGTTCTCTCCCAATCAGTGTACTCGTTTACAACCGTGAAGAAAATTTCACTTAAGTGGTAAGTATAAGCATTCCTCACATATGTCCTGATAATTTTATCCCTTCGGTCTCCTTCGAATCCAGCTTGAATGTCAGCTGCTGAAAACCTCCAGAGAGCTTCACTTGTAACTACTCCAAAAAGAATATCGTATGGGTTTGTGCCCCTTGGTGTGAGGTTAGCCTCACTTCGTTTCATGTTGGCATTAACAGGCCCAACAAAATTTTGAAGGTCTGAAGGCTTGAAATATGTCACTAGTTCTTTGGCAAAGTCAGTTTTGATCACTACGCCATCTACGCTAGGACCAAAAGCACTTAAGTACGCTGGAGCAATTACATCGGCATTGAGCAAATGCTCTAAAGGAGCTTCCCTCAGACAATCTACAATAGCCTCGTGGTCTTTCCCCACATCATCTGGTATCGAACAGTTCACTTCTTTAGCTAGTTTGACTGCATAATTTACTGGGTCTTCTACTAACGCCCAAGAGGATAATGCTGAACCTGATAGAAGCAATGTTCGATGGAATAATCCTGGCATTACTGTTGGTGAAATCATGAGGAAGTTTATACATGCTGCACCACTTCCATGGCCAGCTAAAGTCACATTTGTTGGGTCACCACCAAACAAGGCAATGTTTTGTTGGATCCAATGAAGGGCTGCTATTTGGTCCATTAATCCATAATTTGCTACACGAGCTTTTAAGTGCGGTGCGGGATTTGCATTTAAAAAACCTGCAATCATGTTATCATTAATTAGGTGAATTAATTTTTAATTTTTCTTTGTATATTACCTAAAATTCCCAGTCGATAATTTAGAGTGACGACTACTATATCGGCGTAAGAGGCAAGGACACTACCATCATAAGGATTGCCAGAGTTCCACTCGAAGGACTCACCGTGGATGTAGACGATGACTGGATGGCGACTTTCAGCGCTCACTGGAAACGAACAAGTGCACTTTAATTTTTACAAGCGTGATATTGCGTCGTTAAGGATATAAAGATACAAGATAGGAGCATGTCTCCGCTCCAGGCTTGTTATCCTTCCTGCAGGAAACAACCAAACAAAAAAGAGTTTCTTTTAACAAGGTCTTGCTCAGTTTTATACCGAACATAAGAGCATTCTTTCTGTGTTTCCCTCGTTTTCTTCTTCATCTTATTACTTTAATTATATTTTAATTACGAAACTTGCAAAACTGTTAAAGAAGCATAAAGATGAAAAATATAATAACCTACATACAAAAATTTATAATTTTTTTTCTACTTTGTGTTGCATTTGTTTATGTATTGTTGATATGGTGCAGAAGTTAATTGAAAACAAGAGATGTCTATCACAAGTTAGTGAAAGAGATAAGAGAGAAGGAAAGGAAAAGGAGGAAAGTCGGCAATTTGAAAGTTGGAAACTTTTAATATTGCTAAAGATTAGGAGAGTTGCAGGATAGATGGGGATTAAGGACGAAAACGTGCGCGGGCATTAGACACGTTAAAACATGTAAGAATGTTCGCGAAGTGAGCAAGCTAAGTTGAGTTGGCTAAGGGCTGTATTTACATGCTCAGCTTTAATATTTAATATCTTAAGTGCTCGGCGATATGATACGCCGAACTTGTACCAGTTATTTATGTTTGTTTTACTTATTTATGCGAATCAGCATGTGCGTACGATGGTTATAGCTTTATAAGAAGTATGTATTGTTACTGAACATATGTAATCCTCATAAGTTCCTTTCTTTAGTCCTACACTTAATATAAATTATAATTGGAAAAATATTTTAAAATTTAATTTAATTCTTGTTCTTACGCAAAATTAATTAAAACTAAAATTAACAATGTTAAATCCCGAATTATTCTAGAATTATAATATGGTTATAATTAGAGTCCTGCCGCGTCTACGAGAAAGCCAAGAAGACAAAAACTAAAATAATAAAGTTTCTACTAAGAAAATTAAAGATTAAGGAAAGTGCTTTTGTATAGCAATTTGAGGAAACAGATGGTATAGTAAATTTAATTAGTGTTCAAAGTATCTCCTCATACAAGCGCGAGCAGCGTCGATATAATCTATGAAGCACAGCTGGGCGCTGAAATTAAAATTTTCTATGAGCTTTTAGACTGTCTTAACGATCATCACTTTTTTATTCGTTTTCTTTAAATTCACAACTTTAAAATATCGAAATATCTAGAAATTTTAGAAATAAATCTGTATATGGATAATACCGTAATGTGAAGCAAAAGTGTATTTAAGCTGGTACCGCTATCTCGTTGCGCAATCCCAATAACTTAATTAATTTAATTAAAGGATAATCTAAGCACACATGGTGCAGGTGCATTTGCAAAATGTTGATCCTTTTTAATCCACGATACACAATATTGTAACCCACATATCTAGTAAATATCACATTCTCTGTTCGACAATATATGATAATCTCTGCTTAAAATAAATACAAATTCATGGCGAATTAATTAACATAATATATAATTTGTATAATTCTAAATTATATTTCATATAATGACTGTAGAATAATTAAAATGCATCAACTCGAATTACATAATAAACTAGATTCATTTATGTAATAAAACCAAGTAAAAGTTTATCCTGCAATTGAGTGATAACTCTTCATAAAACTCCCATTTTCATGAGAACAAACAACAAACAACATTAGTTGTTATCTGATTTCACCTTAATTGGCTTTTCTAAACGAAGCAGTAGCCGGACTTTAACCTCTCTGTACTCTTTGGGATTGCTCTGGACTGCTCCATATACACATTATCCTGTATACATGTATAAAATTTCCCTTTTCGCAGTAGAAACGACACAATGCCGAAAGTCTCCGTTTATAAACTCAAATTCTCCTTGTTCCAAAGCGGATTTCAACTATCGTCATTAATGCAATACCTTGAATTGCATTACTACCTATGTATTATTACACTACACAATGTTTTAATAATATTGTTTAACATAATAAAACAGTTGCAAAAAGAAAAAAAAACGAAATGAGAGCTTATACAGAATTACTATCCTTGTCAAAAGTTTAGAGCCACCTCTTTAATAGTTAATAAAATGAAAAGTATAGGTCGGAAAATTATCATTCAAAACGGAATTGAAAGAGAAATTAATTCTACATAACATGTTCCCATATGAAATTTTTTATTATAAGCATATTTATTCTGTTTGAAAATGTATTCAAAAAAGCACTGATTTTGACACATATGTTTAGATCACTCGACTTTGTTAATTTATATCCTAGATTCTATTGGATAAAAATAATTTATTTTTTGATATGTTGCAAATAGTATTGTTCTGTATAGCATCCCAAAATTTCAAGTCTGAACTTTAATTAGTTTTCGTGTAATTAATTGAAACG
>JASKGN010009680.1:0-10624 GCA_030556245.1 Falagria sp. GC000072 | reverse complement strand
GTCGAATTCATTTGTTGTTTATGCACAAATGAACCAACGCCATTTTGGCGAAAGGCAATCCAACAAGAATTGCGGTCTTGTATGAACAACATTCTTCGTTTAATGAGTAAAAATCGCATCGCTCGTGAAGCATTTAAACTTACACCTTTGAAAATGTCTTCGCCAAATGTCCCTAAATTACAATCAGCTCGAAGATTGCAATTTATTGACGCACAAACAGAAATTGAAATCGATACCAATCCAATTGATAATGACCTTGATCAAGAGCAAACAAATGCTATCTTTAAAAACAAAATAGATTTTGAAGACAGTTTCATGAACAGTAGTATGAATAATTCCTTCTTAAATGATTCCAAGTTTCCCATATCACCACGAATGGTCGAAATCAAAAACAAACTTAATTGTAACGAGTATTCATCATTACATGATTTTAATGAAAGCATGGAAGCTGCGTTATTATCAAATTCCGATGGGAAACTTCTAGAAATCTATCACAGTATTCTCAAGAACGTGTTACCTTGGTTTGATCCAACAGTTAAGGAAGATGCAAATAAAACTTTGGATTTGGATTCTTCCAAATTAGAATCGCAGATTCACGAAGACAATTCCAAATGTTCTTTGGACGATCTGAACTTCTTCAGTGTGGAATCAATCGACACTCGCATTTGTAATCTTTGCAAAACAGAAGGTGACGGTTTACCAATAAAAGAAGCGAGACTTTTGTATTGTGGACAAAACGAATGGATTCATGCAAATTGTGCACTTTGGTCTTCGGAAGTTTACGAAGAAATCGATGGATCTTTACAAAATGTTGCTGCAGCTATCACTCGAGGTCGATCGATTCGTTGTTCGCATTGTAAACAAAGAGGAGCAACAGTTGGTTGTTGTCTTAAAGGTTGTCAACTAACTTATCACTTTCCTTGCGCTCAAAAACTCCAGTGTCATTTCATCGTCGATCGAACGATGTATTGCCATACTCACGACAACAACAATTTAATGAATCTCATTACGAATCCTAATGACTTTGCCATAAGACGATCTGTGTATATTGAAGTCGATACCAAGAAGAAGAAATTATGCGATCGTGAACGCATTCACTACATGGTTGGTTCCTTATCAGTTGGTAATCTTGGAAAAGTCATACCAAGTATATCTGACAGTGTCGATGCCATAATTCCAGTGGGTTTCGTTTGCTCAAGGTTGTTCTGGTCTACTACTGAACCTTGGAAACTCATCCCTTATAAAATTACTACGTCTGTGTTTAATTCTCAATTGGATAATTATGTAGATAAGAATTTCACAGTGGATCATTCTCTTCCTAAGAATATCGTAGAAAGAAAACTTAAAGAGATTCATTTATGGCAACGAGATGACAAAGATAGATCTGATATCTATGAGTTTGAAGATTACGAAGAACCACAAAATGCTGGAGATATTTTATCTCCCGAATTGACTGATGCTATCCTTGAAGAGCTACCACATGACTTACTCGAAGGTTTATCCATGCAGGATATGCTTAAGGAATACGAAGAACTTATGAACATGGAATTTAAAAACTCTGAGATTAATAGCAATGAAATCAACATCAATGTAAGCAATGAGAAAGACGATGATAAAGAGAAAAGTGACACTAAAGAATTGAAAATTAAATCGGAAGTTTTCCAAAAAATCGAAGACAAAATGTTGAAGCCTCGCAATAATCAACAACAACGATCTTGTAGTTTAGCTTACTTTCAATTGGACAACACTTTATCGCCAGCTATTAAAAAAAGAAAGATTACTACACCATCATTCATGCAAATTGTACAAGTCGATGGTGCTTGCGATTCTGGATCTGAATGTGGTTCGCCAACTCATGAATCTGAAGACCTTTGGGCACCTGATGCAGATGTGAAATGCCAGAAATGTCATTGTACTTATCGCACGAAAGAAAGTTACGAAAGACATTTACAAAATTGCGATGCAATGTTTACTAGCGAGAGTGAAACTGAAGAAATTATTAATACTACAACTGAAGAACAATCACAAGTTATCTTTGAATCCTTCTCGTATCAAGCTACACAAAATGCAGCTATTAAATCCACAGTGTTAAATACACAAACTATGAATATTCTCGAAAGCAAAACTCAAGTGCAAGATGCAGGAATCATTTATAACTATCAAACTGTAAAGCCAGTTGAAAATAATCTATTAAATTCAGCAACTACACAGTATTGTGTGAATACTCCAACAACACAATGTATTATCCCAGTGGAAAACTCACATTCCCAAGTTATCAATCAACTTAATCCAATCATCGAACCAGTTTCTATACCATATACTCAAGAAGTTGCTAATTACATAAATCTCAGTCAACAAAACCCCATTACAATTGATACTAAAATGTTAGCACCAGTATTGAATCTCCAAGAGAACCAATGGAAAGCCCCAGTGTTACAACAAAAAATTCTCAAACCAAAAACTAAACCAAGACCAGTGATTTCAAAAAAGACTCAACCTACACCTCAACGAATGGTTCAAATGTTACCACAGAACCAACCTGTTATTTTACAACATATTCCTTCGACAAACATGTTACCTTTTGTTGATACATCAACTTTTCAACAACCTACAGCTCAAGGTGTAAGTTTACAAGGAGTTCAAGGATTGCAATATGTTGTTTCACCTCAAGTTAATCAAGTTACTCCGACAGCACAATTGGTTCAATTACCAGACAACAATTTTCTCAGTCTTGTGCAAAACGTGCCTCAAATTCAACCAACTATGATCATTCAACAACCACGGATGGATACAGGACAACTTATGATTGATAGCAATGGATCTATGATTTGGACACAACCAATGCAACCTCTATATTACGGCATTGAAACTGTGCAAACTACAGTCATGCAAAGCCAACAATTTATGCCAACTACCATGCCTGGAATGCTCACTACAAACAGCAGTTATTCAGCAACTACACAAGTCTTCCAAACTTCCAAGTTAGAACCTTGTTTGGATGGTAGCTATGTTCTCGTCAATCAAAATCAACTTATTAATCAGAGCCCTTTGAATAATGGAGTTTCTGTACAAGTACCACAGGTTCAAGTACCTCAACTTCAAACTTCAGTTGCTGTTAATCCCACTTTACAAAATATTCAAATTAAATCTGCTCAACAAGAACAACCCGCAGTTATGCAACCAACTGTACCTGTACAAGCAGCTGCTGCTGAAGTTTCACTTCGAAATGCTACTCCTTCGACAACTATTACAGTTCCTGTTACAACATGGAATTCAACATCTTTAACTACAGAACACATTGAACAACCTAAACCTACGATTCAGGTTGTAACTTCACCTGTGGTTACTTCTACGAACAGTATAATACCTAACACAACTATTAACTCGAATAGTATACTTAGTAATAATACTATGATTAATAATAATAGTATACTGGGTAACACAAATAATACCACAAACAGTATTACACTCCCTGTTGCTCCATTTGTCTCCGAACAGGGCATTCCTACAAATATTGTTACCCCTACACCTAAACAATCAGTACCACAACAACAAACTAGACCAATGAGTCGAGTCTTACCAATGCAAACTTCTACAAATCAGAAGAAACCTATTCCAACTACTGAGAAACCTGAGAATAAAATTACTATCATTGAAGACATCACATTAACTCGGAAAATTACACCAACTATTACTCCACCTAGAATTACTGTAGTTGAATCTCTAAGTCCAACTTATAAATTAGAAGTTAAAGAATTGAAAAAACCTACTACTGACATTATCGAGATAAAAAATAACATCAAAGAAGTTAAAAATATCAAAGAAGTGCGAGAAATGTCTACACCAATTAAACACAGCATAAATCCTCCGGTGGAAATACCACCTTCCAATATCATCAACAAAACCACTATTCTCGAACAAAAAGCCATTATTGTCGATCCCATAAAACTTAAAGAATCTCAACTGGAAGAAGAATTCAAAAAATCTATCGAGGCAAAAGTCTCTGAGAAGATTTACACTATCAACATTGAAACTCATGTGAGATTACCACAAGATCGAACGGAAGAAAAAGATGTTCTGAAACCAAACAAAATCCCAATTGCACCTTTGAAACCAATTAAACCAAAGCCTTCAAACATGATTAATGCCTTAGCAAATAAAGAGAATCTTCTCAATGACGGTAATTTCCCCGAGCCGAAATATTCCAAACATGCTAATACTACTTCGATTTATTTCAAAATCGAATCTCCTGATGGGTTTGATTACACTGCTACTTCCTTACCACAAATCTGGAGGAAAGTTTTTGCTGATGTCCAAGCTGCCAGAAGTGCAAATAATTTACCACCTTTACCTGATGTTGCATTGAAAGCTTTCAATGATTTGGATATTTTAGGCTTGAAAACTAAAGGACTTCGGTTTCTTATCGAACAATTGCCTGATGCAGCGAAATGCAAGCAGTATAAACCTTTATATCATAAACCTAAAGATCCTTATTTATTTGATGATGATACTGATGAAGATTCTGCAAGGAGATGTGTTGCGTATGAGAATAATAGGGAAAAGTATGATATGTTTGGATGGCTATGTTCGAAACATAGGACTTTGGAAATGTATGATTTGGATGCCATTTTGAAGTAAGTTAATTTAGTAATTTTATTCTTTGATTAAGATAATATTGAATTTGTTGGTTTATAGGAAAAATGCCAGTAGCAGTTTACCAATGGCAATGAGATTTCGAGCTCTTAGAGTCATCTCAAAGTATTCTGTTGGAGTTTACAGATCTGATATTCATGGCCGAGGGTTATTTTCTTTAAGAGATATTGAATCAGGAGAAATGGTTATCGAATATGCTGGAGAGGTGAATATTAGTGGTTTTGTTCATGTTTTAATTGTTCATTTAATGTTTGGTTTTGTTGTAGGTCATTCGTTCAGTATTAACTGATAAACGAGAACATTATTATAGCACTAAAGGCATTGGTTGTTATATGTTTAGAATCGATGACAATCTTGTTGTTGATGCTACAATGAAGGGAAATGCTGCACGATTTATTAATCATTCTTGTGATGTAAGTATTCATAGTTGTAGTTATGTTGACTTGATACTTATTAATTGTATAGAATTTATTTAATATAAACTTTAAATTCCAGCCAAATTGTTACTCAAAAGTTGTAGAAATACTTGGTAATAAACATATAATAATTTTCGCCCTGCGAAAAATTATTTGTGGTGAAGAATTGACATACGACTACAAGTTTCCATTTGAAGAGGACAAAATACCTTGCACATGCGGTACGAAACGCTGCCGTAAGTTCCTCAATTGATATTCATCCAGGAAGTTTTTCTATTCCACATCCATCCAGGTTAGTGAAACCATAATCATTTCGCGGTGTGTTATAGCTTTGTATAACACATACATACTAGAGATACAAAGCTCATTGTGTACTTGCGACACCTAATTATTAAAATAAGTCAGTATAGTGTTTATCGAATTAATTTTGATATAATATAAATAATATATATATAACGCGACATTTTATTATTCTAATGAAACGATACAATAATGTATCGTGTTGATTGCTTTAAATACGCACTATTAGTACGCTAGTATCATCAATTAAATATTTTTTAATTATTTTATATACTTAGTTTTAATAGTAGATGTAAATAAGAGATATTTATAGGCAAAGCAATTGATTTATATACAAATACGAAACAAGCAGAGGAAGTGACAAGAGCTCGTTGGAGCTTATGCAGGAATATGAGAATCAAAAGAATTTTTATGAAAGAACGAAATGAAAAAGTAACTTATTTAGATGTTAATCTATTATTCGTATTTACATATTCTATATTAATATAACATAAGATTGAAAATACATAATATAATTGCAATTGTATAGTGTACAAAGAAATTGATGATTGCTATATTATTAATTGGTTTATTTTTGCTAAAGTAATTAAGTAAAGTAAGTAAGAGACGATACGAACACTGAAGAAACACCTATTTATGCCATAAACATGTATAGACATAAATTAAGTCGTGAAATTAACCATACAGATTGCAACTTTAAATTTTATAAGTTAAATAAGAAGTTTTTAAAATATAGAAACGAAGGAGTAATTATTCTAAAGATGCGTTTTCATGGTGACGCCCTAGGCGTGCCTGGCGCGAAATTTTCAACCAATAGGAAGCGAGCACTGTAAAGTGGTACGATATGAAAAAAATGCTCGCTTCCTATTGGTTGAAAATTTCGTGCCTGTCACGCCTACGACGAAAACGCACCATTAATTATAAGAAGACGAAACGAAAATTTACGTCAGTATTTTGTTTGTGTGGTTTTTAGTCTACATGGAAGTTGTGTAAAAAGTTTTTTAAAAACGTTTTGGCTGTGAACTTAAGTAAAAGCTAAAAAGAAACAAAATGAACAAGAATATGAATAGCGATGAAAGAAAACGTGAAAAAAAAAACAGATGAAGTATGAAATAGATTATTATATAAGAAAATATGCATTTTGTGCCATTTTGTGGCTGGATAGGTGTAGTATACAACATAGGAACAACAAACAAAAAGTTAAATGCAAATGTTAAATTTTATTTCATTACAACAAAATAAAATTTAATATCTTTGCATTTGTCTTCGAAGTAAACAAAAATTCAATAATTGAAGGAAAAAATAAAATCCTCCCGTCATTGTAAAATGTAAATTACGACACGTTTATTGTATCTATAATTAAATAATGATTGTGATAATAAAATTTTCTAAAGAATGTGACGAGAAACCAAAATTAATGAGAAATTAACTAATTGTCAAATGCAAATCTATTTTTGTTTACTCGAATTTTTCAGAATATTATAAAATGTTACGAAAAATATGAAATAAGAAAAGAATATTAGAAATGAGTAAGGATAAGAAAGAAAGAAATAATAATTAAGTCTTCAAAATGTGAAGGGGATGAGAATTAATGTACCAAGTGCTTCTAAAAATGATCTTTCGATTTTAATTTTTACTTTTACTCAATTAATATTTGATTATTGTATATAGGAAGAGAAAATGTATTATAATTGTAATGAGATTAATTGTTATTATTAATTAATTAATTACTAATGCTTTAGTAGTAACGCAAAAGACAACAACAAACAAAATGATCAAACGATTCATAATTATTTAATAGAATTCTTTATATCCATCAATCATTCGAATTTCGAAAACATCACTTTTGCAATATCACAAAAAATTAGGAAGTAAGCAGACATTCAGCAATTGCAGGTTGATAAAACATGAATAAATTTGATGATAAATATGAAGGAAGTAATGAAATTGTGATTTTAGCTTTATATACATATGTATAATATAAGTGTAATTTTGAATTGACAATATCAACATATCATGAAATTATGTAAAACGATTGAAGAAATTGATAACACATACATGACATTGATTTAAAATGATTAATATGGCAGCTAATTTTTATCTATCTCAAAAATGTACAATTACACATTCATTACAAATTTTTAGACAGACACATTATTACTCTAATAAATTATTACTAATTATATTGCCTATAAATAACAGATAAAAAGAAAGAAATGTGTTAGAATTTAAATTTATTTAAAACAAAACTAATTTTAATTCTCTGCTTGTTGTTGTGACCTTAATGGCGCAAACAAAACAATTGATGAGTGATAGAAATAAGCCTTGGAATGCATTTGCAGAAGAGTAAAAAAAGATATTTGAAATATATACCAGTGTCTTATAGTTTTAGTAATTAACAATGAATAATACTAGATGATACGAAATAAGTGACAAAATGCACAGAATTTTAATTAAATTAAATTAACCAACAAGATGCTAACAATTTATATTATATCGTATTACCTTAAGAACAAATGTTTACATTTACAACTAAACCAACTTTTAATTTAATTGTAAGCAATGCTTTAAGGATATTAAGTACTTTGAATTGCCTAAACAAATGATTGCAAATGTTGTTGTTTATATTGATTATGTATTTATTGTATTGTTTGCACAGATCATCACACTTACTTCATATACACACACAACACACATTTCATTTATCCACAAAACAATTACATTTTGTAATTTCTAATTATTGTCTGCATTTGAAACACTTAACTTTAGATATATTACATACTTCGTTAGACAATTTATCTATTTCTTGTATAGTTGGCTTACGAACCAAAGAATTATTCATTTCTATGACATTTTATTTAAGTGTTATTAAACATTTTTATGAGGAAATAAGTCAACAGTTCTTGCTTTTCAATATGTATTCATCTTGTGTGAAGTTTAAAATATTTTAACTTTTTACATCGATTTATACATAAAAATCATCATTTTAAATAATAGTTCAGACATTTTTTATGATAAAACTATTTGCAGCTCATTATCTTTAGATACTACGATTTTATTACTAAGATTTCATTTTCTAGAGTTAGTATCATTGCAATAAACTTTCCTTATCATCAACAAACAATATAAATATCTACAATCACATAATAACATAAATATAATATTACATCAGCGAAACATTATTAAAAGTTTTATAAGTAGTACATACTCATAACAAACATTCACACACTTATACATTACATAATTAATGAATAATAATTTACTGGTATTTCAATTAGATCTGTAAAATTTGTGTTGTATTATGTTCAAACATTTTTTAAATTTCGTTTCGTTATAAATGTAATTCAAAACTTGAGAGTGCTACGAAACGAATTGAATATTTAAGTACATTAAAAAGATTGCAAGAATACAAAATATATTAACAATTATTAACTAATTATTATCAGAACCGCTAAATATTATCATATTTTATTTCGATGTATTATATACAGTATGATACTCAATATAAGTCAAAAATTTTAAAAAACTGCTAATTTTTAAGACATTTCCAAATTATTTCTGTTTGTTATGAGATGTTTTTTATAATTTACATTCCTCTTCCCAATTAGTAGGTAAAACAGGCATGAGTAACTGTTTTAATGTAGATAATGTACATCCTCGTGATCCACAACCATCAAGATGTAATTCTTGAGCAGAACTATCTGGATTTTCCATGTAGAAAAACTAAAATCATGTTATTAATATTTTCTAACTTCTTTCATTTTAATTATTCACCTTTACAACATATTCTTCTGTATTAAACTTATGTAATTCCACAATAACACTAGCTCCAAAGTCAGGTTTAATAAGTTCTGGAAAACCAAATACTCTCAGCAGTGTAACAACAGTCAAATCATGTCCTGAATACATGAACATTTTCCTATCTGGTTTTAATATCCGGGCAGCTTTCATTTCCATATTCGTCAATATTTCTTTGGTAAGAATTCCACCATGCAGTCTTTTCATTTGGATACTTTTTGTAAATAAAGCTAAACTCATTGCAGCCAAATCTTTCATTCCATATGGGAAAACGCTCATCGTCCATTCCGGCAACACCAAACCATTCAACATTTCAATTTCTAATGTGTTGTATAAAGTTTCCAATGTTCGGATGTTTCGGATTTCGTCACCGGTGTTTTCCGACAAGTAATCAAACAATTGACGGTTTTCTACATTCACATCCGATAGAGATTCGTAAGTTTCATTTAAAGCTTTTATAAATGCTGGGCAAGATTTTTTGATGGCTATTTTCTATAAACATTTAAAATATGGGAAAGTAGCGTTGAAATTTAATAAAAATGGTTCTTACATTATCAATGTTTCTAGGAATACTGTGGACAGGAATTGGCTGCCAGAGAAGATCATCATTCCAAATTTCATTAGCTGTGGGTGGAAATAAACCAGCTAATAAAAGGTAAGCACTCATTAAACATCTATCGGCATAACTGCTTTCAATTAAGAAATCCCTTGGATCGTAAACTTCCGGGAGGAAATTTTTATAACGTTGTCGGAGATTTAGACCTAATCGGTACTCTTGTTTCTTGCCATTCTGGAAATTTAATGGGTAAGCAGATAGGAGATAATTAGATTATAGTTTAAATTTAACTTACAATGCTCAATTGGTCCCATCCGCCTGGCCAATTGTAATCTTTGTATGGATCATTTGTATAAGATGAAGACGGTGATCGTTCTCCATGTCGGAATAACTTTTGAAAGTAAAATTTTATTTTTTTATCATTTATAGCAGCATTTATTAATAATATTTAAATTTGATCCAACTAGGAAAATTTAACAATTTGATAGTTTTTAATTGCTCTATCTAAATACACACTCAATTAAATTTCTCTTTGAGACAGGAAATATCAAATTACATACATCGTAAGCTGTAATTTTATATCAAAAAGCCCAAAAAACATTGATATTTACAGGAAGTTCAATTTAAACATATATCATACATTAATAACATTACATTGGTCTGGTAATGAAAATATCCATATTTTAATAGATTTTATGCGCTTGGTGATAATTAAATGTAGCTCGTACTTGACTGAGAATTTAATTAGTATCTTTACTTAATAATTAAGTAAACAAGTAAATATATTACTTACAATATGAACTAACTGTAATGATTCTTCCCTGGGTGCACAAACATAAATAATAAACCCGGCAAAAACAATTAGCACAGCAACTAAAGTAAACCACTGTCGCATCTTTCT
>JASKGN010009668.1:0-31774 GCA_030556245.1 Falagria sp. GC000072 | reverse complement strand
TTGTCACGACATTTTCAATAAAAATTTGAATGTCGTGCTTGCTTGTGTTCGTTGTGGCACATTTGGCATATCAATATATGTCAAAATTTCATGAAATATTTTACTGCGCATGTGCGATGCCCGTGAAAATCAACATGCACTAGCGGTCAATCGGTTCTGCGCATCCTAATGTAAATCTTATGAACGTCAAAATTCATTTGGCATTCCATTTATATTATACAGTTCAGTGATTACAGTCTAGAATTGACACCAGAGGGTGAGGAATGACTTAATGTTGCCGACTCTGATTTTGATTTGTTCCATGCAGTTCCTTGATAAAATAGGGAATATTAACGACACCTTTGTTTTTGAACCAGTTAAACTGTTGTTACGCTATTTTACATTCAGTTGCGCGTCTTAGCAAATATTTCTTAGTCCATGCCCCATGGTAGTATTTCTTATCTTCTTAAATCCTTAAATGAATTTAATATTTTAGAAGTACTGAAAATAGTTCTACCACTTAAACATGTTTTTATCTTTCCTTTTATATATATTTATTATTGTATTTAAAAATGAATACTACAAATATTTGATAATTTTTAAGTTATGAAATATTTTTTTATTAAAGCAGAAATTGAAAAGGCTTGATATAATTAATATACACACCTTAAATATGTATATAATATATACATAATTAAATATTGTTAACAAATAATAATAATTTATTCATCAAATTATTAATTGATAGGTAAACAAAAATTCATTTTTTTGTAAATTAAACCTTTAAAATTAGCATGTTAGTAAAAGTAAAATACTTAATAGGAGCGGAAGTATGAATTAGTTCAGTATAGTTGTAAATGGTACATAAACTATTGCTTAAGTTGATAAATATGGTTTCCAAACAAAAGCTACTTTTCCCTTGAGTAAAGTGCATTAAATTGTATCGCAGTAGGGGCACGTCAAAAGTAATAAACGTATCCGGAGCGCCTTGAAGCAAATACAGAAAGTCGAGATAAAAAAATGGAAATTGGAATCAACTTGTCAACAAATACCATTTCTTAAGTACCTGAAATGGAATTTGTATGATTTTATTGGTGTTCTTGCATTGTATTGAGAAATAGGAAGCTCACGGAAGAATGTAAACACACTTTAACTGGAGACTTTGTGATAAGGCAATTTGCCCTCGCTTCAGTCAGTCTGGAGTCCACAGGTAAACTTCTTACAACAGATATGAAATACTTGTAATTATTGATGCTACCTACCCCCAAATTTTTACTTGTTTACTTAATATTTTACTTAAGCTTAGTTTTTCTTTAATCTAAATTGAATTTTATATACTATTTAATATTTATTTGAATTTGTCACTTGTGTATTTTTTGATAAGAATGTGAATGTAACTTTATGTAATATTTGTAAAGGAAATTGTTTAAAATCGGAATATTTATGTTTATTTATTTGTTAGGAAGTATTGCAATTTATTTGCAATGTGAATTTGTTAATCAAACAATTGTTTGTTTTAGTTTAGGTTCCATACCTAATAAATAAATAATAATTAGAAGACAAAATTATTTAGTAAATAATTTAAATTTTAATAAATGGCAAATTGTATGTACAAATAATTATTTCTACCTATTATTTTAATTAAGAGAATTACCGAAACATGTTCATTAACTACGTACATTATGCAAGGTTTTAACAAAAGAATTGACTGTTGGCAAAGGTTTGATTTTATTATGTTTATTAATATATACGTCTAAATAATATTTGGATTACTTATTGTTAATTAACTTCGCACATACTCAAAAGCTTGCTATTGCTCGCCTAATTAACCAATTGTAATTATATCACTAATCCCCTTTATGGGAAATATGCTTTTGCATAAGAAATTACTTCATTTTAAAAGAAACCTTGAATAACTTGCTAAATAAATTTGAAAATGATTTTTAAAATACATAACTAATAACTATGTATCTATAATGGTTTAATTATTTAGGATTTGCTTGTTATTAAATGGTACTTGTGTGCCAATTAAAGGTGTATGGTAATTTGGTTTAATAATATACGTGCAACTTTTATTATAAATACTACTCAATGGAAATTGTTTGAAAGTAATTTAAACTGAATATTAAATTTTATGAAATCTTAATTCGTTTTATTGTATACTGTTTGGTTGTAATTCTATATTATGTGTCCATTTTGGAATAAAAGCCACGTGACCAAATCAAAGTTGCTATATTCTACATGCAATACACATCAATAATATTAGATAAGTTAAAATTGTGGTACTGTATCTGACAGTTTAAGCATTGAATAACAGAGTATAATATAATAGACTTTATTATACAATGGTTCTGGTGAACATGCAACCACTTTAAATGTGCACGACAAATTGAAAATGTAGTCACGTGGCCTCCAATACTAAATGATCACTCGATACTCGATAGTTTCAACTACAATAACACTTGTGATAATACAAAAAAACATTAAGTAGTATATTTTAAAGGAACCTAGTGCCAACTTTTGAAAATTAAGTTTATTAAATTTTCTTATTTATAGATTTTGTTAAATCAAATAACTGTCATAGATATTTTTAAAATATTGATACTAATTATAACATCTATTTGTAGTATTGATTAAAAATATTAACAATGGTATCAGTAATTGTATTAATAATAAATATTAATAATGCTATTAAAAATAGTATTTGTAGATTCTAATCAATTGATTGAGTTATAAAAAAAGTAATAATAGCTTTGTTCCTACAGACCGTCAAACTAATTTGAAACTGATTTCAAACTGTCAACGCATGCGTAGTTTGATTTTTTGCATTTTTTTTCAAACTGTGCATGCGTTGACAGTTTGAAATCAGTTTCAAATCAGTTTGACGGTCTGTAGGAACAAAGCTAATAACTACTTTTTATTTCAAATTTAATAATATGCATTTTGTTGTTAAAGTTCCCAACGCTAACGCCTACAAAAAATAAATCAACCTAAATTGCACAATTTAAAAATATATATCACTGCTGGCAAACTTCTTTTTCACTTTTTTGCAAAATATTTTGCCATGTGAGGCTTTCGGAATAACAATTATAATAATAAATTTTCTCTATTGACATTGAAGTTCATAATATTTAAAATTCAAATTACGAATTGCAAAAAATTTTGCCTAGCTTTTATGGATAACTTCTCACCGGTATGTTCTGAATGCCCGATCTACACCAAAATCAAAACCTGCATCAAGATATCAAAACAAAACTATTTTTATTATGTGGCAACTATAAAAAAATAATTTATGACTTCCTATATGATATGTCCTAAACAATATGTCAATATTGCACTAAAATCAGATTTTTTTAAATAAAAACAAAAATCATGATTTAAATTGGATTTTTTGATTAAAATCGGTTTTTATTTTTTTATTATTTTTTTAAATATTAAACATTAAGAAATATTTTAAATATTCAAGTTGTTTTAGTATTTTAAAATTGATACTAATCGATTACAATTTTAAAGAAATATATTTTCTCAACCAAAACATGACTACCAATCGAAATTTTGACACCGCAGCAACAAATTAGTGAGAATTTATTAATAATATATAAACTACCGAATAGAAGTAATAATGGCAGGGAACATAAGCAAATTTAAATAATTTAATTTAAAAAATGTACCTATTGCCAGATAGAATTAGCAAAATAATATTTTTGATTTAAATCAATTAAAAAAATTAATATGATTTAAATCAATGCTACCCTGAAATGTAATTATAATATTTATCAATATCGTTCCTGATCAACATTGTATATATGTATATGAATTTATTATAGTTCATACTCTCAATTTTCATTCTTTTAGAACCAACCTAGATAGTAGATACTCTTTAGGTACATTAACATCATAAACATAATTTAGTCAATCGTTTAGGTAAACGTGTAACCTGACCACAAAAAAATGAACCAGAACTTGCGACATGAAATTTGAATGTGCATGTATGTATATGAAGATTGCCAACGTCAACCTTGTCTTGGTTTGTCTATGTCCCTTTCTTATTCATTCATCCGCTATTTATTCTGCGAGGGCAAATAAACCTCTGTGCTAAAACTTACGTTTCTGAGCTATTAATAAAAAGACACCATTCAATAGTTCATTGTCGTTGCACATTTCCTTTAGGCTTTAGGGTTCCAATAGAATGAAAAATTATATGTGAACAATTCAATGAGCAGATAGGGTTAACTAACTTACAAAATTCATTGTGCCGCTTGTGATAGTTTAATATAATTAATTCTTTTCTATCATTTTTTAAAAATAATTCACTGTTCTAAATATTGTTAGTTTAAAATTAGTACAAAGAAAACCACAGGTTGAATATTGACTTAAATCAGATTTCAATCAACAGGTATCTTCTATAGACCGTTTAACTGATTTCATTTGGAGACTCCATTTCTACAATCATAGAAAACCAAACGCAAAAGATTTGTCAGGTGTTCTAATAAACAGATTTTCAATTTCCTTTTTTGTACTCTAATATTTCGAACTATTCTGATTTTTTAGTTTGATTTTATGGCATTAATTAATAATTTTTGAGCACTGAATAGCTTTAATGATTTATTTCGATTGTTCTCAGTTATCATTTGTCAAACACAGCGTTCCAAGAAACCTCTCTATGCGCTCTTGCACATACGTAAATTTCGAATCAGTTTGGAATTGTTTGTAGGAAGAAACAGGAAGAAACCTAATGATTTTAATCAATGCAACACAGATTGAAATTTGTAGTATTCTAAACATTTCTATACTTTTAATTTTAAGAAAAATTTTAAACTAAGACATCATTAATCCCAAATATAGCACAAAATTTGTTTATAATTAAAATTACCTACAAATATAAATGAAATGAATCATATTTTAAATTTAAGATTGTATTTTGGTATATAGATAGATACAGATAACAAATTGAGTGATAGTTGATAACTGGCTCACGTTAGTATCTATATGCTCGTCATATAATCTGTTTGAATCGTTTTGCTTCAAACTTTCCTTCTTTCTGACGAATCTACCGGTGGTACCAGTAATTCAGCCGGCTGGTAGGGCAAGCAAACTTACTCGTGTCCGACTGTAGTCGAGAAAGATTCCCCGTCGAGAATGGTCGTGCTACTAGTTTCTATACTTTCCGCGCGTTCAATTCGTATTCTCGTTTCTTAATGTTTTCCGGATATTTTCTAACTTTTATTAATATTTGTGCTTTATTTTATTAAATATAACAATCCTTTAATACTTTTATTGTTTGTTCTTTGCGCGATTTATAAAAGTTATTTCATTGACTTTAACTTTTGAAATAAATTTGTAATCAGTGCAGCGAAATATAAGAAAAGAAAAAGAAATATGTTAGTGTGTCCTGGATCATCATATTCTCATCAATCAGTAGGGAATACAGGAGGCGGCAAATCGCGACCTCCTCGCATCATTTCCGAAATTCGGAAATGTAACGATTCAGTGCGTGATCAATTGATACAAATTCGGCCAAAAATATGTGGTGAGTAATGTTAGTTAAATTTAATAATATTGAAGACGTTCAATCAGTCATGAAATGATAATAAGAAAGACCACAAAATAAAATTTCATGTTATTTTAAATGATGGACAATTTATAATTCAAATATACGAATATCGGAATATTATATTTGAGTTTTATGCTCTAGTAATTATGCAAAGCACATGTGTAATATTAATCTGGTGTTTATTTTGAATGTCATATCAATGATATTTGAATATTTTATATTTTGTTATCAACATCGACAGTCAATTAATACAATGTAAAGTCAACTTGTACGTTAATAGAATATGTTACAATTAAACAAATTGATGATATGTTGTAATTACTCATTTTTGTTGCAATAATTTATCTAGTATTTGTTAGTACAATTATGTAAGCACGATTTTTTTAAATTGCCTCTTTTGAATATTTATTAAAATTAGAGATTGATTTAGCTTGTATAAAATTTTAAGTGTTTTAGAATTATCAAGTAAAAATTTAATTCAAGTTTTAAAAATTTGTTCGTTATGTGTTTTAAATATGAAATATTTTCAAAACCGTGAATTCATATTTAGTTAGAGCCAGTGTATGTAATGAATTCTCTTTGAATTTTTTTTTCTTTGACGAAATTTTTGTGTTTAGAGTATGTACATACATATTTATTTTTATAATTATCTGTTTCAAAAAATGTAGCTTTTTAAATTGAAGTTCTATAAAAGAAAAAATATTTGTTTAAAAATATTGTTTCAAAAAGCATTTTGATATCTATATATTTTTTCTTCAAAACTATTGTTTGCATAAAATATTGTATGACAAAAACACCTTATTTTTAAAATATTGAACTTTATCAATTTATTTCTTGGCAATCTAGTTTGTAATAATATCCCAAAATTTAAAGTCAAAACACTTGATATTTTACGTTATTAATTAATGGATAAAAATATGTCATCTATCTTAGTTAAGAAATTATTGTTATAATTTTTAATAAGAACTTTATTCTATATAAGAATACAAATATTCTAGAAAAAGAATTTTGAAAATAACTTTCTTGGATTCCAAGATATTATTTTGCAATATTATGGATTTAAATGAAAATTTTTCACAATTAGGATTTCCAATTTTGGGATTTTTTAAAGTGTCATTTACCATATATCTTAGAGAATTAAATTTTATCTTAAATGCTTTTTAAATAATAATTTTTGAACGGATAGTTTTTATTTTATATTATCTGAAATTGAGGGATCACAACTTTTGGAACGGATAGTAATTTGTTGTCGGCTTACACAACGTAGAAAAATTCCTTACTGTAAATAATATTTTCATTTACAAAATCACAAAATTTGAAAATGAAATATGTAATTTATATTTTAGTATTTATGTATAAGTAAGCTGTTTTATTAGGAAATAAATGTATTTGATGTTTGTTTGATAATTAATTTTTGAGCAAATAGTTTAAATTAAAAGTTTTGTTAATTAAAAAAAAATTATATAGCAATTGAATACAATCTTAGTAATTGTTAAATGCTTCTAAAGCTTCAACATAACTAAATAAAGAAAATCTCCGTTCAGTTAAATAATATTTTATAAAGAAAGAAGAAATAAAACGGTGCAGTGTTAACATTTGCATCTCGCATCATCAAAGGAAGTTAATGCAATTAACCCCATTTATTTTGCAAACCTCCTGCGTCTATTTATTATAATGATAGAAAACTTATAATATATAATTGCTTTTATCATTTGTAGATTTAGATTTCAATCCTGGTATCAAGTGTTGTTACTTGTTATGCATTGTCATTACCACTTCGTTATGCCATAGATCGCGCTGTTTCTATTTCTGATGCATTTCCTGAAGATTGTTCCACAAATCTGAATAAATAAATGTTTATTAAAAGACAATCAATTTGCATAGAGTAAGGAAATATCAAGTAATAATAATCATTTCCTTGGTATTCATTTTTATCAATTGCTTCTATACACTTTTTAAAAGAATAATGTTTCGGTAACTAACAAATACTTACGTTTTCATAACTGTTATAAACATTTAGTTCTTTTGGGGATTTCTGCTTTTGTAATATATTTTTTGTAGTACAATTTTCATTGCACATGAATATGAAACTGTACTGAACTACCGTTATGTTATTCATTATTATAGTGGATTTATTCTGCACAAACGTGAATTTGTCATGCGTTATTTCATGTAAGAACATTAGTAATATGTACGAATATTTTGTTCTACTGAACTCGACACTCTATAGTGTCATAATAAAGAATATATATTAAAATGTTTGAATTGTTGATAATGTTATGAATAATTTCATGGTGTGACCAATAAGGTTATTAGTTTTCGATATTTTTAGTACAGTTTGTAAAAAGTGCAACACTTGATCAGAGAGGTAATGAAAATTTTTTTAAAATATCATTTCAAATGTTGTTATTGCTTTTTAATTCTAAATTCATACAATACAATTGGCATATCTATAACATTTAAAATTTTCAATTAAATTGTGTGCACTTTGATTAAAAGTGAAGTGGTTATTTAATTTGTGATTAATTGTGTAATACATACAATATGTAATCAAATATAATGTACTTATATTAAATTAGGGAAATTGTTCTAAACAATTTTATAATAGCAAGATGTGCAAATCACTAATAAAATTTCGTATTTAATAAAGGAATTATAGCATTATTAACTAGTGTAAAACAAGGATAATAAAGCAAATATAAAATATTTATATAAATGTGGAGAAAGAAGTTTTCTAATTATAAAATCACATAAATAATCGGATTAATTATACTAACATGTAAGTACTTTGCTTTGTAGAGTAAGCCAAGTCTGCAGAAATTGCAAATGATTTATTTATATAGTTCAGTAGCGACTTGAGTATTTAATTCATTGCATATCTTTTCCTTCTAGAATTACAACGTTTCATTTCAGCTCAAGATTTTAATTTTAATCATCAAGATATCAATTTTTATAACTATTTCAGTGGTTATTTATAGATAAGAATTGCGAAAACGAAAGACGGATGTCTCAAAAATTAAAAAGCTTTTATATATACATAGACACATATAAAGTAAATATTTATATACAAGTAAAAATCTATATCATACTTATAGTATTCACATATTAAATATAAACTTTTGCTTTTATCCGGAGTTATTATATTTCGTAATTTCCGTCAAATTACATCAAAATTGTATTTCCAAAAAATACGCTATTCTTAAATGTTTGTTTCATTTCAATGTTTTCTTGTAAATTTAATGCCATTAGTAATTTTATATTTGTTTAAACTTTAAGAGTTCTTTATCTTTTGCTTTTATCTTCAAGTTGACGTTGTTTACATTTCGTGTAATCTTTAATCTAATGACTGTTTATTTTATATGTGCATTTGTCTCATATCTCGTATCATATATATCATATTCATGCTATCTTATACCTTGAATGAGCGATTTAACTTGAAGCAAATATCTAATCATAACTTGCTGATTTTCAACACAGTCATAGAAAGCGATAAGCGGAAATACAAAACGATTAATTGATTAATCTATGTAATAACAAAAAAACGAAAATCTATATATGTATATCAATGTTATGTTAGTTTGTGTGTATGCTTCAAAATCTCGAAAAGTTCTGCATCGATTGAGGTCAAATGTTCACATAATATACAGTATGTTTCAAGGATGGATCTAATTTGTATTTTGCGTCAACGGCATATACATGTAATGTATATGGTCAGCGGCCAATAAAACCGCTTTATAATAAAATTGTCATCGGTGTATGCGTAGCCGCGCCATCTGTCGGAAGCGAGGAGTGCTATTGCGCTGAAAGTGACAAACTGTCAGATCATAGTGACACTGAAATAGAATATATTTGTTTGAATTTCGAAGTGTTCATGGCGATGGCACAATGTAATAAAGAACCAACTGGAAAAACATCAATGGGGAAGAAAAGGAGAGAAAAGAGAGATGCTCAAACGGGAAAGCAACGCGAAGTTCGTCTTGCTCCTGAATTCTGACATCAACAAATTAATATTCCTAATTGATTAAAAAATTTTGCTTTTATGTCCCAAAGTTTTGGTGTTAGAGAGGTGTTGCATAGTAAAACTGAATCAATTATTGAAAAAATGGGTCTTAAATTACTACATATATATATTTATAGTCATCCATTGTCATTATCCGCCTTACATTCTTGCATATTTACATTTACCATTGGAATTTCAAGTTGTGTCACTTTTAAAGAGCAGTAAAACGAATTTTATTGCGATTCATAATTTAAAAGTTATACCAGCAAAGTGCCAAATTTTCTACCTTCAAGTGCGAAAGGGACTTTACCATTGCGTTAACAAAGACCAACTGATATTGCACATGTATTATGTTTGTCTTATTTAACATGCAACTTCAACTGAAGTATTTCCATTACAGACCTTATTATGTATGTCTGCTACACACACACATGTGCACATTTATGAAACCCCTTATGGAATGTTAATGCGCCCCTTAGAAAGCATTCAAGTTATGTTATTTAGCACCGAAGCCAATTACATCATTTTACCTGATTTCCATTGATATAAAAAGCCGTTGTGGACTTGTACTAATAAATACAAATTATTTGAATCTTTCGGATTTTAATTATCTTGTTAAACTAATCTTCCGCATCTTTTTACATAATTCATCTGCGTCTGTCTTCCTAAAATGTTTAATCCAAAGATTTGTAGAACACTTTGAATTCCAAAGCGACTCCCTCCTCTTTCTTCGTTCTTAAAGTTGTTGGTTTTTTAATAATCTGTTTTTTCTTGTAACTGCATCTTCTACTCGTATCAAAGTAAATTTTCGTTGAATTTTGTGACGAAAATAATCTTGTGATCTTGTGAAAGAAAGCAATGTTATGCCGTCACATTACATAAAAATCGAAGCTACCTAAGAAATCCCTCTACATGTTGATGACAAGCCCGAAACCCTGCTGCATTTGCTCATGAACTCAACTCACCCTATAGGCCTTTAGGTCATGGAGGTGTGTACGCTACCTTCGTACCTTTGATAATGCATTCTTCGACACACAACACACACCAGCTAAACCGAACCAACGCTAGAGCGATTATACGTAATCATCCATGAAGAAGGAAAAAAGAACGGCCCTTTGTCGTCGGATATTTTATATAAGTGCAGATGCATATGGGCACTACTTTAGCTTACCGTTTAAACAAGTATAGTAGTATCATAGAGTGACATACGTTAGGTTCTTTACAGCTATGATCACGATCAGGTCCTAATAACAACAAAAAAACGATGATGCAAGAATGAGAACTAGGGCCTGTCCTGTTTGTGTGTGAGTTGAAATTCGGTGTTTAATTGACCATGGTAATTTAGTTCGGGGTAACTCTTGTTTTGTTGGAGTATTGTATCCTTAAAAAAGTATCACATGATAGTTTTGTTAAATTTCATAAAAATTATATAAAAAATTTAATATGTATTTCCAACATTATTGTTCCTAAAATTTGCAAATTTCTAATTGTTACTTTACTTGTTACTTTACTTTAATGCAAAAACATAGATATTGTGTAGCGATTTCTATGTAATATAATACAAATCACTTCTATTGTCCACTTTGTGAAAAGCTATCTTGAATAGATTTGAATATTAATCAAACTGGACGGACAGTGACGGTATTTAAGGTGTCCGAAAATAATACATTTCTTTCTCAGCTATGCCATGATATCATTCAAATGAATCTTGAATAAAAAAACACTCCCTTAACTTTCTTTGTATTACACATATAGTTTATACCCTTGGAAAAAGAAGAAGGTATCGTGTATTAATATCATATTATATTTTTAACTTAATATCTAGGTTTTTTCTATTTACATATATAGAAAATATTCTATTATTATTATCTAAGTATATTAGGGTTTCCCAAAGTGAAGAAATTTACCGAGTCGCGACAATAAATTGCAATTAAACAAAATAAATAATCAATGCTTTTTGTTACCACTTTTACTTGTAAGTCTCTGTTCTCAATTACCGAAATACAATAGATATCGAATTGAATTTGTAAAGCTATAAGAAGTTTTAAGAGCTTGTACCGGGTTGCATAAGGGCTAGGCGCAGGTGGCAAGTTGATTATAAACGGGGCGCTAGTGTTATACAGAAGTCTACGGAACCTTTGGAGATAAGAATGAAACTATTATTCATTTGCACTCTGTTTGAAGTCTTATAAAATGAAAAATGTTCAAACATTATCTTTCAAGATGCAATTAAAACAGAATTTAATTGTACCTACAAAAATTGTTCATATGAATTTCATTGAAAAATGTTAATTTTATAAAATAGAATACATGGATGTCTATCTAAATCATTGATTTAAATCACATTGTTTTTTTTATCATTAATTTAAATCAAAACCAAATTTTTGCTAATTTTATCCGGTCATACTGACTAAAATTTGTTAATTAAATTATTTTAATTTGCTTATGTTCTCTGACGTTGTTACTTATTGAGTAGTTTATATAGTGTCGACATTTCGATCGGTACTTATCTTCGTATTGAGAAAATATATTTCATTAACATTGTAAATCGGTTAATATCGAATCAATTTTAAAACAGTAAAACAATGCACAATTTTTTATTGCAATCTAAAATATACCTTAATATTTTAATGCAACCCTGGTATACGGAGTAAATTCTAAGCAAGTAGCAGTAATTCACAGTTGCAAATCAAAACTGATAGTTTTTAAATAGTGGATAAAGATAATTGATATATTTTTTATTCATCCGTTATTACTATTGACACAGTGCTTGTGTTATTTTCAAATCTTAATCTTGATCATGTAATTTATGCTACTTACTTAATAAAATTGTTGTGTAATGTAGTAGCAATAACAAAACACTTTCGTAGATCAAAGGACTCGACAAACTGAATAATTCCCTAGATTGTTTTTATTGAAACGCTTTGAATTATTATCATTATTCTATTGCTTGGATTGATTCAATCGTCTTTATTAAGTTTAATAAGTAGCGTAACAGGCATTCTCTTAACTCCTCATTGAGTTCAACAACATATCTAAACTAATCGTGTTTATTTGTTACATTTGACAATTTGTATAATGCATAAAGACTGCATTTAGTACAATGACATATTGACAAAAAATCTATAAAAATTATTTCTTTGTTTATGACGTTCTTTTTTCTCAGCTCTGTAATATGTATTTAAACTTATTTGTATTCTTATATTTAGGTGGAAAATCTATCGGATGGATATGATTCAGAGATCACGAGTTTTTTGTACCTAATTCATTTAAAGAGAGCTAGAAACTGGATCCAGTAACAAGCGAGAGTTTTAATTTTCTCTTTGACTCGCGCAAACGAGACACACTTCCGATGTATCGCTAAGTAAAGGCGAGTTGTGAGTTCGCGTCAACAAGTTAAGAACTAATAAATGAATATGGTTTCTTTTCAAGTCGATGTTGCTGTTGATTCCCAATTGAAAGAGAAGCTTCGCTTTCAAATGAAAATGAAGAGTAATTTTATTCTAGTTGACATGACTTGCTTTTTTATATATCTATACAGCCAATTATTTTACGTTACTTCGGAAAAGTGAGTAATATTTGAAATCGATTTAATTATTATTTCTTCAACTTTTTTTTCTTCTTTTTTTTATCGTTTTGTATGTTTCATTAAAATAAGCCAAGAGATTTGATTTCATTGTACTATAACATTTTTATTGGTAGAAATTGTCTGACCTTGTCTTATATTGTTAATGTTGTCAAATTAGACTTCTTCTAACGATAAACGATGAAGTAAATCATCAGGAAAAATTAAATTAATTGATGAGTTGTTACATCTGCAGTTTAGAGTTAAAACGTGTCTTAAGTAAATAATAACAATAGTACTTATTTATTTTTTGTGTAATGTTCATAATCAACAATAATAATCTTTGTTGTTAATTCGTATATTCACGACTTCCCATTATTTCAAGGCAATGCTTTTAAAATTCGAATGATAATCTCTAAATGACATTGGAAGTACATACATAGTTAGTTTAAGAGATTAAACACCTATGAAATGATGAGCAAGCTATTCTTAAAAGAATTCCTATTTCTTTATCTGCAATTCACACAATTAAATCTTGTGGTATTCAAATCCTGCTGAAGTTTTTTTGATGTTATTTCACTTCATACTTTCAGCCCTTTTAATTAACTCATCGTTTATCATAACAAACCAACATATGGCATATAAAAACAAAACGTGAAGAAGTAAAATGTAAGTAATTACGTCAATTTCGCAATCACACCGCGTTTGTAAGCAGGCAGTGGGCAATCTTAGCAAATGCACAATTATTGTTGTCTATGTCATTATTGTTTCGTTTAATCTTTATTGTTTTCATGCTTTCTTATAACCATCAGGAGTGAGTGTTTATGCAGGCAGGTTTCGTGTTTGCACAATTCTATTAAGAGAGATTTTTACTTTGTGTGCTGGTTATCTCAATAAGGTAATAATTACCTTGACGTTTTTATAATTATTTTTTAGACCTTATTAATTATACTTTTGAGATTTAAATTTTACAATTAATGAACTTAAATATTATCATTTTGATCCTTGGTAAAGTTCTGAGATTTTTTAAAGAAAAGTTAGATAAAAATAGAAAAAAATCAAAATATAATTAGAAAAAGAAAGAAATTCTTATAAATAGCAAAAGGACCAGAAAAGTTACCCCTCGAAAAATAAAACAAGTTCTATCACAAGATTAATTTTTGAACCTTCAAGATAGAAATAAAAACATCTCAAGACAGAGCAGAATTCACGACGTAGATAATTCTTGAATATTATATACATATCTGTTTACGTCTTCGTTGGCGAAGGGTAGCAACATTAATAAGACGGATGTCGGTCCCTCATGCATTATTATAATCTGGGAACATTGAGAACAGAAGACCGATGGCATGTTGTGTTGTCCATTGTGTAGTTTTTCACACCCTTCAATGGACCATCGCCATCAGTACACAACCCCATGCCTATCGTTCACTTACGTAAGTGCCCCATGTGGTTACAATAAGAGAAACACACATAGTCATACATACACGCATAACACTGAGATGGCACTTTTGTATAATATAGGGATGAATGTATGGAAATCAAACGAGTGTATGACGAACAATGGTGAAATTCAATCCTTTTAGATGCGGATTTGAATCATGCGATTGAATCTTATGAAAATTCCTATTTTCAAATGTATCACGAAATTATTCTAATAAATTCCGACCGCAATCAAAACCAAATTTTCTACCATGCATAGTTTAGTTTATCTTTTATATTTATTTTATTGTATGTGTCCTCAGAGATGTAAAAGGGCGAAGATAAAGAAATTGTTTGATGAAAACGGAATTTTATTTATAGAATGGTATTGTTGAGATATTGCAATTTCAACTGAATCAAAATACTGTATTTCAGTCGTGTTGTTTTTTTTTTTACATTGTTTATTAGTCAACTAATTCGTCATTATATTGTAATTTGCAACCGCGGTGTGCTTTCGTTATATCAATTCTAAAGCGATTTTAAGATATTTCATCAACACAATTTCCTCAAATGTTCTAGTCTTAAACAATATATTGTACCTGTTTTATACACATCTATATAGTACATAGTTTTCTTTTCTTATTTCACTTTAATTTATTGTAAAAAACGAGCATTGTTGGTAATACACAAGATAATAATATAAAATGTTACCGAAAATATAAGACACGTGAAATTTGTTATACAATAATAAAAAAAACTTTAAAATAAATAAAATGTTTTTTTCATCTTTTTAAAGTTTGAAATGTTAGCGTAAGTTGTAACCCGTAAGAAATAATGATGCGTTTATATCAATTTGATTATTAATATAATGATTCAAGTGCAATTTGCTGATTTCACTTGTTATATTATAGTATATTTAACTTCTACCTTTGTTATTATTGTTATTATGCTATTTAATAGGTACCTCGTTTACTCGTAGAACCATTGAACACCATGGATTGTAAAATTTAATTGATTTTCTTTATTAATTGTTTGTTGTCTTAATCTTGAAAACAATAATAATATTTAAATATGGCTTCAATGGCTTCAAATTTATAATTCACAGTTCATTAATTTCAATTACCTTACAGTTCATTGTGTATCAATTTAAATTTACTACTTTATTTTCAATTTCTATCTGTTTATGATACACTATATTTTTCAATTGCTTATTATAAAATTTTGCATGTTTTGTTATATACTAAATATACTAGATACTAAATATAAATACAAAAAAAAACGTTCATTCAATAACGTAAATAGAACAGTTGCAAATTCAGGAGACCTAGTCTACAGTTTTGCCCTGCTTCTATATACAGTGAAATCTCTATTAATCGCGTATCAATCGGAGTGCGTGGCAATATTGTTCAAGAGGAATTTAGCCCTTATTATAGAAATTTCACATCCCAAGAGAAAAAAATGGAATCATGTTCCTGCAATCGCTCAAATTGTCATACGCATGCGCAGTTTGAAAAAAAGCGTCAATCTTCACTTGCGTATGACACAACTAAAACATTTAAGGCCCGAAAGCAAATTAGTTTATGTGGAAAATATAACAAAAACAAAATTCGGGAACTGGACACATTGTCAATAACTATTCCCATTTGGTGCATTAGTTATTGTTATACGAAAAACACAATAATCTTAAGAAACGCATTAAAACCCCAATCAACTCTGATATAAATTTGGGATTTTTGATCAAACCTGATGATAAAATCCTAAAAATGAGTTCTTTTATGGGGAAATAAAAAACAGGTAGAATTCTAAGAAAAGACGTGATACAAATTTGCTCATTTTTGTTTTGGTCTTATTTTCTCCGTATTTCACTTTCATCTTGTGGTCACACTTATTCCTTTTCAAAGCTGCTTAAATTGTTCGAAATCTTGGATTATATTTGATTACATTCTTAAACATTTAACATTCTTCTGATTTTTAGATATATGTATAGTATGTATTACAATGTTGAGGATATATGAAAATTTGAAATGCCTTGAACAATACATCAAGAAATCAGCATTGGTAAAGAATTACTAAAGTTTTTGTTTACAATTAAACTGCGTTAAATAGAATTATGCAAATTCATTATTTAATTTGGCACTTGCCATTTGTTTGGCATAATGACAAAAAAGGACTACACTTTTTGTCGCGACTGTAAACAATTTTCTTACTTTTAACAATCGAGAACTGCTTTCAATATCCTGTCCTACAAAAACAAAAAAAATCACAATGGTGTTTTAGTCACCTTACTACACACAATAAACACAAAAAAGGAAAAGGAACTCAATATACCTATAATGTGAGTGTCTGCTCCATATTGCAAAGAAACAAATAAGCGAAATTTATTTATCTAAACTTATTAATTCGAGATGTTTTCTACATTCTGATATACCAGAGTTTCTCAAATTTTTAATAAGTAGGGTTCACCAACAAGTTGAGATACAATGTATGTAGTTACACTCATAGATTTTTAGAAAATGTTTCTAATAATGCATCTTATAACTACATATATATTATGTATAATAAATATAAAGAAAAGAGAAACTAATATGTAATTGTTTTATATTTAGGAACCGATTAATAGTTGTTAAGTAATTAAGATATGTAATTAAATGGTGACTCTAAATGGTGGTATCGTGTCTACCAACACAACACTTATATAGCATAATCAAACAACTGGAATATGTTAGAATATTAACAAAAAATGGTATTTGTTGTATTTATACTTTCGGAGAAAATCAGAGTAAAGAATATCCTAAATTCCTAATGTATAGTTTACCACCACAATGAGTCATATCAAGTTGTGAGTTGATTTCAGGAAGTTTTGTTTGATTCACCATGTTACGAGCAATACTCATATCTCTTTTACGGTAGCTTATGTTGAATTATTAATGTATTAGAAGAAGTTGATTGATATGCATAATATTTATTTATTCATAAATTGAAATACATACTTGTACATACTGAAATTGTATGTGTATTTAACACGATTTAACATAAGTCGTAATGGTTACATTAGATTATAATTAAAACAAAGAAGATTGTTTGAATAATTATGTCAAGGAAATGCATCTACATCTATGTTGCTTCAACAATTATTATTAATCGGTTATAATTGTGTATTAATATTCACACATTTTATACATTTACTTGGTTTCAGAAATGTTTCAAAATACTAATGTAATAATAATTTGAATATTTATTTCAATAATATGAAGTAAAGTATATATCTAAATATTGTGCAATTTCGGTGATTTGGACATCTATAATTTGCGCGAATATTTAAGCACTGAACAAGTTAGAATTTTCTCATTCACACTTGTGCGTTTAATTGTTGACAAAATTTAGATTTATTATTCCGATTGCAATGTTTTTACAAAATTATAAAATGTGTATATGAAATGAGTATATAGGAACAAGTAGTAAATAGTAAAGCAGAGTAGATTTAATAGCTCTTTAAGCTAAAAGTACATTAAAATATGGCGATTATTGATTGAAAATTTTAATCGTTAATAGTTGGCCTCTTTAATTGCTGATTAACTTCGAGTTGATTTATTATATATTTTTTTCAAAGATCTTGTCTAAAAGTAAGACATTATACAATCAAGTCTGAAAAAACAAAGAAAGTGCACAAGTAAAAGTGGTACCAATAAATTTCTTGTGCGACCCAGCAATAGTTTGCGACCCACACCTTGGGAAACGCTAGCATAGCGCATATGGCGAATGTACATATTACTAAGCATTAATGTAATACATTAACCACCTACCACTTTAAAGTCCACTAATATTATACATTATAGCTATCTCACGAAAACTATAAATTTTAGTTCCAAATTAAAAAAATATTTCCAAATCTTAGAAGTGTTACTTTGCCATTTTTTTTTCAAATTTAATTAAAATTGAAAATATACTTTATAGATTTGCATTTTACAGTATGAAATTTGTATCTGAAAATAATATCTACAGGTATAAATATATGAAATATTTTATTTATTTACATTAATTTGTACATATTTCTTTCATTCATTTCAACAAAATTTACATTCGTGAAAAGATGCATGTTTCAATTAATAATTTCGTGAAATAATCATTACCGCAACTGCATAAATAAGTCGTAACAGACACTCGCACAAAAGAAGCAGACGCAGACATGTTGCAAATAAGTAAGCAATGCATACAATACAAAGAAATCAAGCACGCACTCAACTCTACAATTGCAATTAAAGTGAAATTTAATGAATTCTACGTTTCTGCATAATACAGCCGCTGTTATTATTAATGCGAGTGAGTCTATAGTATCTATCTACTATCAATAAAGGTTTAATGTGTTAACATTTGAGTGTTGAAGTTTTTACTTCTTGCAATGGGTAAACTTAAAAATTATGACTCAATTCAAAGCAATAATATCTTATTCAATCTTTATTTCATTGATTCCTGTATGTTTTTGTATCGGTTCATTGCACCACATTCGCATGAATATACATACATAATTATGTCTGATTTTGGTTTAAATAAAAATGTCTGATTTTGATTTAAATAAAAATTATCCAATTACTAAACTTTTAATATTCAACTGAATTTTTTTAGTGACACATAATTACATATACCCACTTGTACTGTGCCAATTTCTACAGCTATAAATATGATTGGATTTAAAGTGGTTCAATTTGCAAATTGCGCATCAATTAAAAATGAATTAAAACCAAATTGAACAATTTGTAATTTCATATGTAGATATAGTAATAATGACCTAAATCTGATTCCTCACGATTTCACTTGTTATCTTACCCGAATTTATTTTCAAACTCCTTCCATTAAATTATGTGAGTTAGTGACAATTAAATAATGTCCGATTTTTCTTTGTTTCGTTTTTGTTTTTATATTCATTATATATTTCTTCTCAATCAATAGCGTCTTTCTTATTTCTTTCCCATTATTTTCAACTTTTTTTTCTTTGTAAGTTAAATCTTTTATTGTTATTTTTGTATGAAGCTGATATATTGACAACATGTGTAGAAGAAAGCTTCAAAGAAACTCAATACATGAGGGTAAAAGATTTTGACTTCATTTGTTCCCTTTATATTTTAAGGGAACACTAGACACAATTCGTTTAAATAAAATTTGGAACTGCCCAATTGCAGATTAATGGGGCAGAAAGGAATGACGTTTTTCTTGTTGGCCAGCAAGTGGTTACAAATTCGAATTTTAAAATATAAAGATCAGAAAGAATAAATCACTAATTTTCAAGAAATTAAATATGTAATACTACAAAGATCCTATTTTTTCTAAATAATACTGTGGGGTTATAAAAAGTAGCAATTGAAATTGTTATTTTATATGACTTGAATTTAATTATATTTACTATAATATGTTAGTAACCGAAACAAGGGCTCAAAATAGTGCAACAACGACTTTGTGTACGTTTATCTAGGATTCTAGGAGCCTCCGAAAATTTTCTACACACAGAAAAAAATATATTTTTAGGGATTCAAATGTAAAAAATAAGTTCCATCACATTATATTTAATTTCAGCAAAATCGTTCCCAGAAAATATTCCAAATATCGAAGTTAGAGTCCAATATAAAACTGCAGATATTAAGATATAGGAGTTATTGAAATTCGACGTATTTATAAAACCTGCTGTATATTATACTTTTATACATATAATTAGGGAAAAAATAATAAAAGTAATTAGTGAATTTAACGTGGGTGGACTTGAGAAATAAATTACACCAGAAACAAGATGATTCATCTCGCTCCTATAAGGAATTAAGAATTTGGAAGAAAAGCATCAGCATCAAGTGCAAATTACAAAATAAATATCTATATTTAAGTGAAGATTATATTATTATTACGGTATCGCCGAACAAACTGATCGTTAGTTAATTCTATCAAGGCTGCAAATAGATAACTTTGAAAGCAAAAACACAAAGATTCAATGCAATTCTTTGCAATTAGTAACAAGGAACAATTATTAAAGTATTTGTGTTGTTTGTATCTTCTCCTATGTCAGATAAAACACATATTAAGGTTACATGCATATTTTGTTCATACTGTTTATGTAGGTGAAATTCCATTCATGTAACTCGTATATGCACACAACTGATTAAACATCAATAGTGGTTTCTGATTTTATTAAACATGCAAAAACTATTTAATGCGCTATTATGAATAATAATTAGCTTATAATTATTATCCAGTGTTATTTAATTTGGTTCAGTCTTCCTTCTTACGTAACAATATCATATTAAGTATATAAGTCATTTCAGTTATTCTTGAAATTGCGATTTATTTGCAAATTAAACATGACTATGACTATTGATATCATAATTATTAAGAAATGATATTATGAACAAAATTAGTATATTAATACATGCCAGCACACATTTACACATTTATTTCTATGATGTACTTATGTAAAAATCTAATTAAAAATATAATTGTAATTGTGTACATTGAGAAAGAAGACATACGTGAAGATGCAACCATGCGCAAAACGTTTTTCAACATTAACAAGATTTTTTTCGCATTTATTGTTGCTTATATTCTTTTTAACATTTGCTTCATGTTTATTTGAGTCTAATTAATTCCAATGTCCTTGATATTAATGGCGGCTGCTTTTGTTGCAAATTGTTTTAACTTTAACACAAGATGCTCGTGTCTTTTACTTATTTTATTGTTTATACTACGCTAATCAGTTAGAAATAAAAAAAAACAATACAGAGGGAAGCATATTAAGAATGTTATTATAAATTGTTGGAATTAACTACATACTTGATTTCGTTATGAATTATTTATTAATTATACATATGTTAGGATTTTATTGAACAGACAACAAAGAAAAACGAGTTGGCTTTTCAAAATAAAGGTAAGAAATATTTTAGTAATTTGTTTCTCTAATGTTATACTATGACTATGACTATGGGGTACTCTAAATTGGTTTAGAATTTAATAGAAAACATACTATAGCAGCGTTTCTCAAAGTGTGGCTCCCAAAAATAAATTGCAAATAAACAAAATATATCAGATATCGTTGAATTTGTAAAATAATTAGTTTACTATGTTCAGTATGAAATATATTTATAAAAAGAACCGTGTACCGGGTTGCGGTAAAAGTTTGGGAAACCCTGCATTATTTATTATAGCATTTTTGTTATTGGGGATTCCAAAAATCAGTGAGACCTCTGGTGGCGTTTTAGAGAAGCTACCCAACGGTGATAAAGGAAACATTTGAAGAATTAAAACAATGTCTTAAAGGGCCGTTTCCTCGCCGAATTGTTTTTTTTTTAATAGTAAAGTAATTATGAGTAAAACGGCTAAACGAACTAGCATGTATCACCTTTATCCTCCATGTTTGTCTACAAGATTGCAGCGTTAAGTGGTAGTTGGAAACCCCAATAACATAAAATATATCAGCTGGCAAAACACAGTTTTAGAGACGGTAGAGTAATGTTTAGTATAGATGAGATTCGTTTATAATAATTAATAAAGAATTACAATGTACCAATTTTTATTGGCCAGATATATGTTCAAATTAACGACTCTAATGTATATAAATTTTACCAGAATATAAACGATTTTGCTGCAATTAAATATAAGTGATTGAACTTATTTGAAAAAGTAATCAGCATTAAATGATTATTTGCTGATAAATTGCATTAATTAAAACCAATATACAATTAACTTATTACTACAAATATATTGAATTAATATTAGTATTATAATAAATTTGATAATACAATACTTTGGATCATTATAAACTTTAATTCATATATGCAAGTGTTTCACAAAGTGGTCAGTGTCGTCATCATAATTTTACATTTTATCTCGTTAAAAGTAAGTGTCGAGTTTGTGGGTTGTTAAATTCTTACTAAATTGATATTAATTTAGGTAATATTTAATTGACAAGACTAATTTATTTGACCCTGCAAATTGATTGATTACGAACCACAAAAAAGGAAATATTACACTATTTATTATTACTGTAAATATCATATTTAGATATTTAATAATCTTTAAATTTTGTTAAATATTAAATCGTGAATGTAATAACTTCGACTTAAAATAATTGTATTCTTATTGCTTAATTATAGAATACAGTGCAAGAAGAAAAAAAACCGATTAGATCAACAAGCTTTTTTGGTTGTAGTTGGCGTTGCGTCGGCACGATTTGTATTTACTTTTCAAGGATTATTGAGATTAGTAACGTGTAAAATTGCAAAGTAACAATTTCTTGAGATGTATTTTAGGTATGGTGCTAAACTCAAATATTAACTTGAATAATAATACATGGGCTATTTACATCTTTTAATATGTCATACATTTCTGAGGGTCATTATTGATATTTCTAAATTTATGTTAAATTGTGCATATCGTTTAGTACGATAACATATGTTATGTTTATTATATAATGACATAGTTATCTCCTTTGCATTTTGATTTTGAATTATTATATTTTAATCAACATATATGCTAATGAACAAAATAATTATATTTATCTACTTACGTTTATACATAAAGTAATTACTGCATACATAAATACAATATAATATGTGCATTATTTTAATATACACTACATAAATACATTAACTCTGAACATCCGAGCACAATATTTTAAACAGTTTAATCGTTTTGAACTTATTTGTGTGGCACTAGTTTGTACTACATGAATGGACTTGTTTCATATAAGTTCACAGCACCTAACAATTCCATTTCATAAGGATATAAATATACAGGGTCTTGGTAAATTCCTGCAAATTATATGTTCAAGCAGTCAGTATTACTCGTAAATTTAAAGGTACATCCAGTAAAGATATGGTTATTTTTATCTTTACTCCAGAATTTTTATCTAAATGCTGCTGAACATTGACGTTTTTATATTTATGTACACCTTTTCAATGTGTTTTTCTTTGGTAAACGCTGATCTAAAGAAATCTCCTACCATTAAAATTAAATAAATATTAAACTTAATATTTTACATAAAATACATCAAAAAAAATTTAGGACTTCAAAGAAGAGTAGACAAATACAAATTGGACAATGGAATTTGTTTAACACGGATTAGGAATGTGATATATTGTAAATTGATTTATCTTTACTATGTAAACCAATAATTTGATATTTTTGACACCTCTGGGCATTAAATAAAAATATCAGGTTACATCAACATCCAAGCTATGTGTGTTTTGAACATGTTGTCAGGACTTTCTTGCCACATTTGTTTTGATAGGAATTTGCTACACAAATGGCATCCACATGTTTTGATAATAAATTAGTTTTAGTCTCCTACAATTTCTGTTTCTGTTATTCGCACATATGACAAACTATAATAAGACATAGTATTCTCTCTCGTTTTTAATGATTGAGTTTTAGGAGAGAGAGAATAAAAATTCCCTTCGTTCGTCTTAAAACTGCTTACAAATGTTCATTGCAGTAGTGCGCCATATTAAAATATAATTTAGAATTAAACAGTTCATTACCCGACTACGTTGTTTGCTTGAATAAATAAAGATTATATAAGCATTATTAAGGCAATAGGCATATCAAAATGTAGAAACATTGTTCTCACGGATCGGATACTTCATTGTATTGAAATTTTGCGAATGTTGTACAATGTATGTACTATACTATGGCATACGAGTATGTCAAAATTATCAACTTACAATTATGGAGCGTATCGGATTACCTAATTTATTTCTTATACTATTGTCACCTGAATTTATATATCTATAAATTATATTTTAAGCAAAATGCAATATTGCTTGCTTTTTTGTAAGCTTACTTGTTTGTAAACATAAAAAATCGATTGTTATATTTTTCATATTAAATAATTTACAGGATTAGAAAAGAATTGCTAGTTAAAGAAGATTTTATTTACGAAGAGAAAACCTATCCAGAAGAAAGAAATAATGAAGAACAGTGAAGAAGAAGAAAAAGAAGAGGAAAATAATAATCTTATGCTTGGTTTCAATTATTACAGTCATGCATGTTTTCCATTGTCAATTGCATACTAATGCTACAATACTTTTCTAGCTAAATTTATTTTGTATTATTCAAAAACCATTGGTAAGTAATCACTTCAGTAAATTTTGCATGTACAATTCTTTTGCATTGACATATTATAAGTATCTTTCAATTATGTAATCTTATTGCAATGTTTTTGCAAGATTTATAAAAGAAGAATATAACCATAACCTCTGACTGATTTTAATTAAATTTAAACATAAGTTTCAAACAAAAGAAGAAGAAGGAATAAATTCACTATATATAAAACAAATGTATAAGAAAACAAAATAATAAGAATAAAATAAAATGTACAAATATCATCTATTCATCATTTAGCCTTTTGTGCATTGTTACACAATCCTACATTATTGTTGACTTGTTTATGCCATTACATTTTATTCTTGATTCCGAATTGCTAAACTATCATCGACTAATTTGTCTTATGTATTATGTTACAAATAGAAATCATAACAACAATAATAATAAAATTATTATTTTGGTATTATTGCACTTGTTTCTTATGAATATGAATTTATAATATGTAAGTTTCAAAAAGTGAAATATTAGCCATGACAACATTTATCTTTTTCGTTTATCATTGTTTTCAAGTAGTACACAAGAGCTATTGTGTTGTTTTCGAATATATCTAGTGTTCAATACTCACGTGACCAAAATTAGTCATGTATTCATGTGATATATCATAATATCAAATTGGTCACGTGGATACTGGCCATTCTTGAACGTGTTGTAGAAAACAGTACCGCAGAACCATCTGAATTCATCGCGGTATATGCTTTGAGAATTTTTTTATACAGTAAATTACCCGCAAGAAGAAGAACTTTAATACGATTTATTGCATTTTTTTTCGGGAGCATTGGGCAAAAAAAAAGACTATCGCCATATTCCCAATTGAAGATACCATCGGTCCTAATTTTTTTAGCTTCTGAAGATTCTTAAGTTTATTCCGCCATACAAAATATATCACTTTCGATTACAGTTTCATTGTTTCTAGATTTTACTGATAACAATAAGAATCAAGATACCTTCCAACTAAAATCTATTTAAAATGCTCTCCAAGATATCGAGGTTGTATTGTACACAATATGTAAAACATGTATGATATGTATCATGGTAAAACAAGATAAATACAACATAATATACTAGTAACATTTAAAAATGAATAATTTTAGGAAATCATTGATTTATTATATTATACAAATCCATTCACTTTATTTTTACGGAGCGATTTGAGTGTAAACTACAAACACTTTGTCGGTTGTACCTGTACACACTAGTAATTGTAAGAACTCGTTTCTGTTGTTTATTTTATACCAAAATGACCACTAATTATCCTTCTATTTAATACGTAAATTTAATATAAATACAAACGACGCAAAATTAACAACTTAGCTTTAAAAAAACGTTTCAATTTATTATATCCCATTTGTTTGTTTTACCTTATTTGCGCCATGATCTGAAGAAACATAAAAATAATATAAAGATCAACAACAAACAGCGTATATAAATTTATGGCGTTAATAAAATACAAGACTGTATTAATGTTTATTAATGAATGTCAAAGTCACTATGTAGATAAGAATAGATGTAATTGGATATTCATTAAAGGGAATATGATTGACATTACTTAGGAAGTATTGATTTATTAATGTTTTTTAAATGAAATGTTTCTACATAAATCATAATGCATAATATCAAAATATATCATATCCAGGTGTGTGTTGTACAAATGCACATTTCTATTGAATTATGTTGAACGAATAAAAAGCGCTTGAATTATGCTTATTAACAAGTGAGAGTAAAAGCCGCAAGAAGTAACAATGCGTAATTGGCGTATATCTATATACTATACATATAAAATAAATATAATATAAAAATGAAAGAAAACTATAAGAATAATACGAATACGAAAACAATGCGTTTTCGACTCGACTTGATAAATTAATGACATCCATGCTTTGGATTTGATATAGAATCAGATCCTTTTCATTTCATGAAAGAATATTATTGAAACTTCGCATGCATGTAATTGTAACTATAATTTTATTTCCGCAATTTTTACAAATTCAATGATTAAGTTTTGTTTATTTTCTTTTATTAAATATAAATTTTCACATATTTCTGGTATTGAATTATAATAAATAAGAAAAATGTGTCCTGCATTTTACAAGCATATTAGCATTAACTCCTTGTCCTTCATTTTCTGTTCTATCGATATTTTCGCTATTATTTGGCTTGCTTTCATTTTAGTTTAAAATTCAATTGTTTTACCATTTTTTGAAGTAAACACTGTAGGGTACTTCGTAAGGATTTGTGTAAACTGCGAATCGCCGCTTTAAAAAAGAAAGATGTTCTGCAATTTTGCTCATTGTACGATGCTCCGTAGCATCTGAATCACGTGGGTCTTTCCAAAACTTTATAATCACTAAAGATTTACATCAGAAATTGTGGCAAATAATTCTGTGTATTTTTCGCTATCACAGAAATTCTGTCGCTGGTTAATAATAATTTGCGTATGTGTCTTAATTGATTATTTTAATTATCAACAGTTAATAGATGTTTTCCTGTAAACACTTAACTTATTAATCACTACAAGAATTTGAATGTTTTGTTTATAACTACATACATATTTTTATTTGATTGCACAGTTCTAGTAAAAGAATTAATTAAAAAGGAAAACATTAAAGTGAACGCATCGATAATTATTATTACTAAGAACAAGGCGCAATATGTCTTTGGTAATTAATAAAATCATATTATCAAACATATATGACTCACATATATTCTATTCACATTTCTCTCGCTCTGCAAACTCGCAAAATGTCTTTTGTGTATAAGGAAATGTCGCTTTTTAATAAAGCAATTATTTAATTATAATTAATTAAATGATGCAATTAAGCTTCATGTAGCGGTATTATTTATGAAGGTGATTTAGTAAGTAAAAAGTAATATAATAATGTTTTTGTTGTGACAAATCAGGCACGGATTTAATTGCTTCTCTTTTAATATTAAAATCTATCATAATTTTATCAGTTTTGATATTTTTCACTTGTGCACTTAAACTGAAGTACACTCCTGTAACAACAGTTTACAAGAATAAGACAGGATTATTTAATAATTGGTGATATCGATATTGTAGAATTATCGTATTTTACAAATGGGTATTGAATGAAAATTCTAAACCGATTAGTCACTGCAGGAAACACAAACCGATAAGTGATCTTGTATTGACTTATTATCATAATGAATGCACTTTAAAGCTAAGCGTTATTCATATTTTTTATATAAATATAATATATTTACGTGTATATACAGGGTACTTCAAAAGTCTATAACAGCTCTTGTCCTCATAAAAGTGTAGTGTTTCTAGTGTATTTTTAATGATACTCAAATTCTTCCATTGTTTTTTTAACGTTCTCTTAGTAAATAGAAAAATAATCAAAAAGTATGTAGTTTGTAATACTTATAGTTTGTAGTACATTCAGAATTCAAACCGTCATAATTCTGAAATGAATTGAAATATTAATTCAATTGAATTCCGGAATATTTAGGATTTGTCATTCATAATCGGGGGCTGAAAAATTGAAGAGCCCTCTTTTGAAAAAACCCTGCATAGTTCTAATTCAGTCAATACGCTCACAATCTTTACATACGTGATGTGATAACTTAACATATTTAATGGTGACAAAAAGGTATGTTGAGTTCCGTGAAGATATTTTTTTAATATTTGATGATTTCGTTTAATTTCAAAATCAGAAATACAGCTACTTTCTACAAACAAAGACACTAAACTTTAAGCCTAGTTTTTCAAAGCTATAGGTCAAAGTGTGATTAAACTAATTGTTGATTAAAAGTGTTAACTTCTACGCGAATCTGTAGCGATCAACCTAAGACCAATTGATGTAAATATAAATCCAGGCTAAAACTTTCTAATATTCATCTTTCCATAATTAAACACACATGTATTCTTAATTAATGTACTAATTGAATATGATATCTTTCAATTATCCACTCAAACTTTCCATTAATATTCGATTTAAATTTCATGAAAGGTAAAATAATAATTTAGTAATTTAAATAAATTGCGATATTAAATATATACATTTAAATATTATTTATTTACGTTTACATAAATCTAATAATTTTTTATTGGTTTTAGCCGATCTAGTAGTTCTTCTTGGAGCTGACCCACGATGGCAACTAAGACGTGTCCAGGTGCGCGCAGGACAATTGCTACTGAGCCCTGTGCAAGGGTCCGCTCTTTCGATATCAAAACAAAATGATCTAGGCATCCGCATTCCACTACGCCACTTAAGTCTACAAGCAGGGCCGCTGCCAAACAGTGTATCCCTTGTGAGGGGTAAAACCATCCTAATAACCTTACAGGTATATTTCAAAACTAATGAATATATCATATATTTCATTAAACAACTGCTTTTCATTCGCGCGCGATTGTTGTTTCACTTGTACTAAACGCAAGCCTCTGCAAATTATATAAATTTATTGTTTCTCAACGATTTCGTCCTCATAATCATCAGCAATTTCACCTCTAATACGAAATATGTTTATAATAACAGTAATTATCAAATAGCATGCATAGTCATATATGAAGCGTAAAAGCAATAAGTATTTAATAATAAAAAGAATGTGGGAAGTGGGAAGACAATTTTATAGTTTCACAACGAACAATATCCATAACTACAATAATCATATACGCTTTTCTCAATTTAATGTGAAATGTAGGAGTTTAGTATTCCAAATTTGTTCAAAGCAAATGGAACACTTTTAAAGCGCAACCAGCGCGCGCCGCCTTGGAAGGTAGCTGGAATCTGCGTGAATTGTGAATTTTGTAAGATCATCGAACATCTTTAATATGAACCATAATATATTTCTTATAATATAAAATTTTAACTTTACATATTCGTAAAAGAGTCGTAGATAATTGTTGACGATTGTTAGGATTTGCGATTGAATATAAGCGCAAGACAATTGTCCTTGTATAGTAAAAACACAAACATGACGGAATGCCATTTTCTCATTGCTTGTCCGTCGACTTGAAGTTGAGTACGAAAATAAATAGCATTAGGATGCGCACTTCTACTAGGTAGTTGGTGCATGCACACGTCGATTCCGATGCATATTGCATAACAATTCGACTTCTTCTCGGTTGCCTGTCGTGCACACGATGAATGCGCGCTCAATAGATGCAAACCTAATAAATCCGCATTCACCAAATAATAAATTCAATCGATTTTTGCACAATTGGATAAGGTGATGCGTTCCCACTCGGTGATGTGAATGTGCACGATGTAACGTTGCGCACTTTAACTCGCCGCACCTACTTTACTCATCTTTTATCTATTATTTTCTGTGTTCACAACTAAATGGGAAACAATTTATTAAAATGAAGGCTTGCAGCTATATCTAAATTTTTAAACTAAAACATCCTGCTTACATTGCTTATTTCCATCATTTGCAATATCAGGTCTAATTATTGTTTCTGCTTTCAGACATCCAGTGAACGATACTTTGATATCTGGGTAAAATCCATCGCCATCGAAATCATCCGCCAAACACCTTTGAAAGATGTCAAGTATTTGGACGTCTTTAGTTTAACTACAGCCAAAGAGTCTTCACCACAAAAATCATCTCCCACATCACCATCGACATCTCAAACCTCTATTGCCATCGCTAATTTGACTTCATCCACTGAAAAAACGACCGCTTGCAAACCGCTCATACATTTCAGCGAATGCGATGTGAAAAATAACATTATTAAAGTCAACAAAATTGTCACCGGAAGCCCTAGTTACGTGGACACTGTTGAGGTGCTACTGAAGAAATGCCAAACCAGCGAAAACTACGTCCCTGTCAAAGAGAAATTAGTACTTTTTGAATCGTTATGTCGCATAGGCCGGGGCAGTAGCTCTGAAGACATTACAAGTAACCGACTCGCTTTGGTTGCGACTTCAAAACGGGCGCGCTCCATGCACGACCTGACCTATTGTTTTGCGAGCGGGGGCGTTCGAGAGATTTGCAAATACTTCGAAACCAAGAGTGGAGACGATGGAAAAACGTCTCCACCAATTCACATTAAACGTATGGTGCATTCGGATTCTAGTTTGCATAAAGTCACCTTTAATCGCCACTTTGAAAATGTTTCTTATGCTTAAAAAGTTACTTAAAGTTTCCTTGAAGAATGTTACTTATCTGAATTATAATCAGAACGATATTGTATTGTATTAAAAAAGTTAAAGTTTTATATTTATATAATATAAATTAACTACGAATTACATTTTAACTTGTTTCTATATATCATCTGATAACTTTATAAAATGACCAAAGGATTATGTTATGCTAATATTGTTGTAATTCATGTACTTAATTACTATATATATTCTAATGTGTAACAGTTATTGTATATTAATCTTGTGTATAATGTTGCGAAAATAAATGAATAATTATTATATATTTTACCTGCCTTATAGACTAATAATACTTTGCTATTAGGTGTCAGAGTTAAGTATGTATTACTGTCCAAATTGCAACTCATTCTGATTACTTTTACTCCCAAGAATTTACATCGAAAGAGGATTTGGTATTGACCAAGGGTTAAAACAAACAAAATATTAGTAAAGGAGGCATTTATGATCTTGGTTAATAATTTAATAAATATTATTAAATGTTGTGTTTAAGTAATAAATATAGATTAATTAAAAATTTAAAAAATGTCCCCTAACAAGGTATATCATTCTAAGACCATTTTCTTTTTACCATTTTCAAGCTTTTTATTTCACTACTCGGTCCATATTTTTTCACATATGTCCTTTATTTTCTTTAATATTTCAACAGAGTGCAAGGATCCAAAGAGATCCTATAATTCCGTTGCCAATTCTTCTAGTACCAGAGGGATGACGAAACATACAAATGCCTTAAAGTAGATTTACATTTTTCGTCCTTTGAACACCATGTCCTTATGTTTTACTTTGCCTTTCATGCTTTCATAGTAATTAGCAGTGCTCTTTTTGTAAAAAAAAGGTGGTGGAGCGCTAATAAAGTTTTGCAATTTTATATAATTTTAATTATAATTTAGTTATGAATAACATAATATAATTGTATGGCACAATTGTACCAATTGAATTGGTACAATTTGTACCAATATTCAGAGTTTAAGCCAAAGTTTTTTCAAGTTATA
>JASKGN010009660.1:0-10546 GCA_030556245.1 Falagria sp. GC000072 | reverse complement strand
TCTGCACCCAGTCGCATAGGAACTAATAAAATCAAAGCTTTCCATCTACCATTTCCCAAATCACATTCATCGTAAATGTCTCTCATATACACTGAAACAATAAAATCGAAAATTTAAAATTGGAATATTGGAATTTTCAGGATTTTATTACCTGCACAATCCTGCGCCACACAAACTGTACAATTGTCAAAGTCTCGATTGTTTTCGGCTGCTGCTTTCACTGCTTGTTTAAGTATATGTGCAACCGCACCAGGACCATACCAATCGCCTGCTTTCTTTCCTGAACTTTCACCTAAACCAACTAACGAATGTAAGGAGAACGGACTATTTCTGCTTTGTTTATCCCCAAACCATTTAATGATGTTCCTATGTCGTAATTCTCTAGAAACTTCGTCACTCGTGTGCATAATTGCATCTGGATTCCATCGCCATCCTAAAAATCAAAATTATGTAGAAAATTACAACATTTTCAGAGTATATTTACCTCTGCCTAAGAAATGATTAACTAAAGCCTGGGCAAGTAACATTTGGCCACTTCTTATCATACACCCCCAGCCACAATCACTGGTATAATTGGATCCATTCAAAAATGGAAATTCTCTACGATATGTCATCCAAATCCGACTTATAAAGTCGGCTTTAAATCCTTCAAGGCCTTCGTCTTCATCACTTGATAACTGAAACATGATGCAATTGAATTTATGTTGTAACTAAAGTCAAATGATTCTAATTATAACTAGAAATGGCAAAGCAGTGGCCTTAGTAAGCTTTTAATAAATTTTAAGATTAGCTCCTGAAAATCCTTGAGTAAATTAATGCTGACAAAAATATTAATTAAATATCTAGATAATTTTGGAAAAATAATAAATTTTTCCTGGTTGTGCACAAGTTTATGATTTTATAAATCAAAACACTAAAAGTTATGAAAATTATAAATAACTATGTAATGAGCAGTGTAAACAAAACATCATTGATAAGTACACATACATAAATTAAAACCATCTAATTGTAACTAATGAATAAGTTTAACAAGACCAAAATTAAATAAAGCAGCACAAGCAAATAATTGAAACATCATACAAATATTTGAGTCATAATTTTGCAGGTGTGCAAGAAATGAATGTGTTAAGCTATGAATTCTATAGATGTTTATATAAACAACACTAATTATATTTACATTTGATTGACTTGTGAATGCAGCTACATCAGTTCCAAGTTCTGTACTATCAGGATTCTCTTTTCGATGATAACATTTTCCTAGTAACCATACAGGAGACTCCTTCGAAAAGTTGGTTTTCAGTTTCATACCTGGAATAACAACTGTTAAACTTTCATGAATAAAGAAACAAAAGCAAAAAGATAATTAGCATTATGATAGCATGTGATGATAAAATAATTAATTAATTGATTAAACAAACATCAATAAATCAGAAAATGATAGGCAAGGAAAAATAGAAAGTTGCAATATGCTAATAAAATTAAACAAACCATATTTAACGTTGTTCCACATAGAGAGTAGTCTGTTTTTCACTTTTCCTTCAGTGTCGATGTTGGAATCGTCTTCAATACGATTTGGTGAACTGTTTGAAGACGATGGCGAAGAGCTGAACATAGTCAGTGATGAAAATATATTCGGTCGATCAGCTGAAGTATTCGATAACGACATAATCGAATTCATTGTTGTTGAATTTTTGTTGTGTTTGATCACTTCTTTAATTCGAAATTAAAACTTGATCTTTTTGGTGTGGAACCAAACAGGTGCTGCACATTGAATATTCGTCATCCTTGCGTGTGGGAGCAATTCATCACTGTTTATTATCGTCGAGGGTACTCGAAACAATGAATTTCTAATTTGAATAGAAATATATCAGAATTAGTAGTTTGTGAAATGATAACACAGCTGACGACGACGACGTTATAGACGCGTTTCTCAGCAACGAATGACGATGATTAACTACATACAGTAGTGTTATGATACTCTACTGGCTCTGCTACTGGCAAGGTTTGCAAGTGGAAAAGTGTGAATTGAATGTGGGAATTTCATGAACACAAAGGAGACAGCAACCAGTCAGTCGACGTTGTTGTAGTAGAAGTTGTGTATTTATAGTCTAGTCACCTTGCCTTATAGCTTTTTAACCAGAAGTTGCAAAATTTGTAGCAATTGGAAGTAAAAACCAGTGCGAAATTAATCAATTATTGTGTTAAGCAAATCGAGCATGTTGTAAATCATTCTAAAACCAGTCGGCTGTGATATGGTGAATAACCTACTATCTGTTTTTGTACCAGCTCGAGTCAACGTGCCTTAGAAGTGATAGACACCAAAAAATTTGCTTTTTAACTCCGGCTCTGCTGAATTGGTTGACAGATGTCAATGACAGATTTCCCGGGGAATTTAAATATTAGTCATGGATAACCTTGACAATCAGCCAATTGATTGTGGTGTAGAAAACTTTCAATTGGCAAACCACGATTTGATTAATTTAACAACTCAGGAAATAAAATTTCGAATAGCACAAGCCTATAATATTATCAAAACATATTATGAAATTCTTGACTGTGAAATTGTCCAATTTTTTAATCGAAACTATTGGAATTTACTGCCAGAAACATGGCGCAATTTTCTTATGAATTTAACAATTACTGAATTAGCATTTTTTATGGATGTAGATAATCAACGAATGGTGGGAATGCCTGAAAGTTTATCTAAAGTAAGGGAAGATATACGATTATTATCTCTTAGTCGAAAAAATGCGAAATATCATCAGTTTACTATGATATATCCAGGGAATAACTCGACTTTTGAAGAGTTCAAAAAGCAATATGTTGAGGAAACTGCCAAATTCCCTTTTTATAACAATTTACTATCTTTTGATAAGAGAAAACCACCTCTGAGTTTGTTGAGGTATAAATGCAAGGATAAAAAACTTGCAGAGATTGTGATAATGGGCGATTTATGTTTCAAGGCTTGTTTGAGAACCAATATTGATTATATTGTTGATATTGGTGCTGGATTAGGACACTTAAGTCGTTGTTTAGCCTACTTTTATAATATTAACGTTGTTACTATCGAGAAAGATGAGAAAATGACTGTGGAAGCATTGTAAGTATAATTGAGTTTTGTTGTAAGTTTGTTCAATGATAATAAGACTCTGGTTTATTAACATGTTAAGTTATTCGTTAAATATTTATATTTGTCGGTAGATAAGTTTGAAGTCGGCAATTGTTTTACAATTAAAAGTCTACATTAATGCGTGGTTTTGAGAGTTGTTAAACTTGCTTCTTATAGTATTGATTTTCTTGAATATGAATCTTTAACATAGGCAACCAAACTTACTATCAATTGGCTTGCAGAGTGCTGCCCTTTGGTGTTAATATACTAAATTATTACTTCTTCAAATAATAAAACAAAAAATTATATCTTTGATTATATCTTTGATTAATTTTTATAGACGCCTAGATAAGAAATTTATGAAATTACAACAACACCATTCAAAGAAAAATCCAGTCTTCAAAAATATAACTCTAACAACGAAAATTAAACGAATATCAGCAGAGATAACCTCAGAAATATCTTCTCAGGAATTTCTAGCTTTAATAGCAGATACTAAGGAAGAGAATGTTATACCAAAACAAAACTTCAAATTTGGCCTTGTGGGACTTCACCCATGTGGAAACTTGGCACCTACAATGCTTCGATTATATCGAGATAGCAAAAACTGCCAATTCATTAACATAGCTTCCTGTTGTTACAACAAAATGACAATTCGCGATGATTATAAGGACAACCTTGATGGTTTTATAGGATTTCCATTGAACAAATACGAAGACAATTTGAATCTAGGCAAAAATCAATTGGGTCTTGCATTACATGCATTGGAAACACATCAAGATCGTTTCCGACTTGATGTTGGTAGTTTCAAGGCAGACTTTTATCGTGCCATGGTCGAAAAGTTCATACAAGATGTGGCGCCAGAATACGCCGACAAAAGACGTAAGAATGTGAAGACTGTTGGACCCGGAGGCGTTGGTACCTTTACAGATTACCTTCAACATTCTATACCTGAAATTTTGTCAGGGCCTTTATGCATTGATGCAAGAGACCTTAATGATATTAATGAAGAAGAAGAATTTCGGAAAATTTTGGCGTTTTCTGCATTGAGACATATGTTTGCCCCACTTTTGGAAACTGTGGTACTACTTGATAGACTTTTGTATTTGAAGGATGGTAATTTACGTTTGTCACCTTCTTCTTCTTTCTTCTTATTATTCCTACCCGATCCGGGTGTTGGAAATTAACTGGGCTATGTTTACTTTTGTCATTTGTCACCATGAGATATTAATTATGTTACCATTTTTGTTTCAGGTTCATCTCTGTGTTATATTGCTCAAAGGTTTGAACCAAAGGTATCACCTCGTGTTCATGTCATTACTGGTTTCAAGTGATTGGTAAAAAATATATTTTGTATGAGGGTATATGAAAAAAGAATGACGAAATTTAATTGATTTTTGAAAATTTAGTATTTTTTATTTTATTAATTAAGAGACATTTTTCTTTTTCAGCATTTTGACTGTTTCCCAGTAACACTTTTTTTACCTAATGAAAAAAGTGGCTACTTATGTCTCCCCACTTAAATAAAATATACAATTTTGAACCTCTTCCCGCCAATTTTACCCCCACCTTGGGAAACACTGATTTAATTTGTTTTATTTATTGGCTTTTATCTTTAAATATTTTTTATCTCTATAAATATCACTATATACCTATATCCATACACAATATATAATTGTACAAACGTTTGGTACCGGGACTCAGCCATTTGGAACAAACAACCTCCAACTGTTGGACTGATGAATGTGAGGACATAAGGTTAGTGCAAACAATTTATGTAATTTCGGGACAATCGCTTGCGAATTGCATTTCCTACAACTCGTTAAAGTTGTAGAGGTTATTTTTGAATCGCGTCCAAAGGAAAAACGAGATCAATGACATTAATTATACGCTGTGACCAATACATTTATATTCTTGTCTAGTCTAAATTCAGTTTGGAAACCAAACCATCAATTGTTTTAGGTAACTTTGTAGGTCTGATTAGATTACCTCCAACATTCTGTACATAATATTATCAGTGAATGATAATGCTAAATATATATATATCTTCTCTACCCCTTCTACCTTTTAGGTGTCGTGATATAATGCTAAATGTTATCGTTTATTGTTCTCATTTTATTTTTTCTTTAGTTGCTAACTAATGCATTTTCGAAAACTGTTGTAGATTACAAGGTATCAAGTAATTAGTGTTACATTCAAGTTTGTCGTGCGTGAATATTTGCGATATCTCACCGTCATGTTTCAATGTGACTATCAAAAGTTATTTTCATGTTAACATGAAGGCAAAAACGTGATTCTCTGTATCAGCATTATTTACCTTTTATTATAGACGTAGTAAAATTTAATTGAGTTTAAGTGATAAAATTAAAGTAGAACTTACAAATTTCGTATACATCTAGATCAAATTCGAACAGTTTAAATAGAATTTAAAAAGAAACTGAGGTAACCAATGTCGCAAGAAATAATCGCTTATCCTAATGCCCACATGTAAAGGTTGCTCAGCAGAGGAATTTTAACTTAGCACACTATACTGCTAAGCTTATTACTCTTACCTACTTCGTGAATATTGCAAGACTCCTGTGCCTGCTGTGTTCGTGCTCAAAGTTTTATTCAGTAGACCCTCCACTGACTGTTCCACTCTCTAGTTGTACGGCACTATTGAGAGACCACTGAGGAGACGTCGCTTCAACTCTGCCGTGTTTCAGAACATCAGTGACCACTGAGTTGAACGCGTACGTAATTGTCAACATTACATAAACATACGCGGTTCTATTACGACTCATCTTTAATTAAAATTATTATTATGTTTTGAAAGTCGCTCAAAAAGTTTAATTTAAGCTAGAGTTATAAATGTATTGGTCACAATATTAATGATACCAAAGTTTATTTTTCTTGTGGTACCTACTGAAGAGAATCGCGCGTAGGTCGTCATTGTGGGTTCGTAAAACGCGCGGTCGAGTTGCCGATTGTCATTCACTTTCACTCAGCTGCTTGCTCTTAACGCTAGAACAACTCGCTATTCTTAAAGTTCGCGTATTGTGAGCGTGCAAAAGACAGTTTGTTGCAAATTGTTGCATCTATGTTATGGTTTTGGATATAGTTTATATATAGTTTGGTTTTTTGCACATGGTTTTTGTGCAAGTGTGTGATCTCCAGGGAAATGTGATGAAATTGGAAATTTGTGTTAATACATTTGGAAATATGCGTGGGATTAAATTTAATTTCTGTGAGAAACAATTCAGGTAAGACATCTTTGATTTATTATGGTTAAATTAAGAATTAGCAATCGTTAGATAAATATTTATTTATAATTTCAAAATTGATCAAATCAATCAATGAGTAAACTTAGATAAATTGATCTGAATCATGTTGATATTTATTTATTCATGAATGAATGACATAATGTTGTGAAAATATTTGAAATATAAATATAATTTAGCTAGATAATATGCACAAAAGGAGCGTAGGTTCTTTAACAGTATATTAGTTAGAACATTTATTAAATTGTTACATACCTGAGTATGTAATAATCAGCCATAAGAACGATTTCGACATCAAAATCTAGTTGAATAATTTTTTAAAATTAAATTTGCACACATGTTTAATAAATTCCAAATTTTACTTAAACTTTCAATAGGTATAATTTATTTTTATTAAAAAAATTAAAATTTTCTATAAAAATTAGGTAAAACTTAAAAAAATTAATTAACTTTTGGCTTTTAAAATTTTCTTATAATTAATTATAATAAAATTACATAAGACATTTCTGTATTTGAACTATTAGTTCATCATTATTATTTTTTTGTACCACAGGTGATAATTAACTTAACAACACACATTCAGGAAGATTGAAAAACTCTTGCATGATGGAGGATGACGATGTAACCGTACGAGTTGCGGTCAGGTAATTAAATTTTCTTTTATTAAAATTACACCATGAAATGAATAATGGTAGAAGTCAGAAGTAAAGTGCATCCTGATGTTTTTAGTCCTAATTATACTATGTCAATCGGTGACATAATCAATCAATAAGACTGGTTGAGGAGGGGGGAAAGGGGTACCCGTTTAAAGAACAAGACACAAATAAAAGACAAGATGACATACTTGAACATATGTAGGTGTTGACTAGAGGTATAATTATACAATTCAAGAATATATAATTATTGAAAAGATTCTTTTAATATGAGTACTAGTTTTTTCTTGTTTTGGAAAGTATGACCAATGCTGAATTCTAGAAGATTCCAAATTATTTCTAATGAATTCAGTGTCATTTTTAAAAGGCAATATGCTAAAACATGAGACACATTCTTAATAATTTCTTTAACAACCTGTAAAAGTACAAAGTAGATCCACGAATTTTCAATTCTTCCTTTGTACCTATTAAATTATTTATAAATCTCACTTCCAATTCGTTTGTTCGGATGTTAGGTCTATTTCGATTGCACGTTGCGTGCGTATTTATTTATAAATTACTTATAGGTATACATGTAACTAGACATAAATAACAATTCACTTTTATTATGTAATGATAGTGATTGATAACTTTTGATAGCTACATACTCTACTTGTAATTATTTATATACTTCCTCTTTACTCAGTAATTATTTTTAGTTACTCAATGCATAAATTTAAATTTAGAAATTTATTTATTTAGTTTTGTGCAATTTTGTATTTACATATTAAAATTGTCCTTGCCTTTAGAACAAAGATTACAAGGCTGCAAAGTGCAGCAGTAGAAGTAGGTGCTTTAACTTCATAACTAGCTTTATATTTAGTTTTACTTTGCTTTAGACTAAGAACACAAATATACTTAAGCTCATTTGCATTTGGACCATTTGCATTTGCTTCCGATTGAAGTTTTCTCAAGCAAGGCAAACATGGTAACAATGAAGTGTGAGTATGAAACACCATGGCCATTTACAGAAAACATTACGTGTTATTACTTATGTTTGCATAGATTTTGCCAATTTTAAATAGGTGCTTAATATTTACGAGTAGACTAGTGTTCCAAGTACACTATAACCATAACTTACATTTTATCTTTATGACATTAATTAAAAATAGCAACAGGGAATAAAACTTTGAAAATTGTTTTTGTCAATGTGGAATTTTAGAATTTGAGTTATTTGCATATTCTGATGTTTTTAATATTCGTATTTGGTATATGAAGGACGTACAGTGGTGTATCTAGGGATTTGCAAAAGTCAGGGAAGGGAACAAAATGTAAAGGTACGTCAATGAACACATATGTTATTTTAACATATTTTACGATGTTTTTTTGTCAATTATTATTAACTGTTCAAAGTGTGAAATGTCCAGATAAACAATTAGGATGAGTTTCATGTAAATTTGTCTGGTTTTGCTAATTTTAAAAGCATGTTTTTCTGAAAAAAATATGAATTACTAAACATGTATGTATATTTACAAATTCATCCATCATAAATCAATAAGTTCATCGTCAGTCACCTTCTTTTTTAAATTAAACAATTAAAATTTTACAAACACTACGTAATTAATTTTCTTAATGATTGGTTGCATGTGCGCTTTCAATTTCCTTAATGAAGTTTTCATCATTTACCTTTACTTTTTTACGGTTTACGTCATCAATTTATTTAAACAAATACATAAATTATTGAAAATTTTGCATTTTTATCTAGCCAATCACAAAATTTCAGAATTACGTAGGTTGTCAAGTTGTCACATTACACAAGCATAAATTTATGAGTTATTAAATCTTACATGTTCAAGTTACAACTTTGTCAGGAAAGAGCTACCAGTCCGACAAGATTTGAATTTCTAACATTTAACATAACATCATCACTTTAGTTTCCCATTGCAGCGTGAATCTTGAATCACGCATAAACTTACCTAAACAGGTAAAATTCTTAAAACTGTAAATTTTTACAGTTTACCTATAGAAGAATATAACAAACAGAAGAAACTTTACTTTACAGAGGAACATGATGCATAAAATGTCTTAACTTAAAGTGAAGGTTTCTTAGGTTTTAGTAGATGTTTCTTAAGATATATTTGTAGAAGCAGGTTCACACAGGTATTTGACTTTGTTCAGAATTTCAATGGAAAAGAGGAAACTAGACATGACAAGAGAAGATGTTCAGATAGGTGGAAACTTGAAATGTTCTTTAGGCTATTGTTTCTGAATTTTAGATTTAGTTAGGTAGAAATAATATTTTTGGAACTAAAAATAGTTAAAATGAGGATATTATTCATATGTAATAAACATGTTTATTTGTTAGTTCTTTTGTGCGATTGCTACTAACAATAGTATTGTCACTGATGCGTTCGCTAAACGATTATGTAAAACGTGTAAACTTGCACAATTCATGAAACTCCAAACAAATAAGATAGACGTGACTACAAGCAACCGGCAGTAGCTTTCAATCGAATAAATGAATAAAGTTGATTACCGACTGACGCTTAACTAATTAGCAACTTGTCCTGCTCATACTTTAATGCTAATTACGCCGACAATAAATACTTTTATTGCAATTACAGACTTGAAGTCTGAAAATTTTATTTGAACGACAAACATTGCACTTATTGCATAATTTTTGTTAATTTTTATTTAGCTGGTTAAAGTGTAAATTGAAAAAAATCATTCGTAAACATGAATTAAATAGAAAATTTCAATGTCACACAATTAGACCCTTTTCCGGTGCATATGTATAATAAACTCGCACATCATTTCAGTTTGTATATACATCCATACTCGTAATATATTATCTCTTTAATGTTGAGCTTAAAATTGCTGGAAACTTGGGCGGTAACGCCGTAAATCTCATAGAATGTAACTTAAATTTTAACCCTTTTCCATACCCGCTTATGTTTTATATCTACGATGCATAAATTAAAATTCAAGTTGTACAACTCGAGGTAGACGCTAATTGCTGCTTTCATTAATAAGATATTTTTAATTTGTAGCTTTGTCGCAATGTCGTCGTCTTCTTCCTGTCTTAACTCGTTGGTTGTGTTTATTATGTATGCACCACTATTAGATATAGTATGTCAGTCACACTGTAGACAGACTTTGAACTTGAAAGATGTTTTCGAAAATAAGTTTGTTTTAAAAATAATACATTGAGGGAACTTCAGGGAAGGTTCTGTAATATATAAATGTTACTATACTACGGATTAGATCAGTAGATTTGTAGATTGAAGATTTAAATAGAAGATGAAGTTGAAATATATGTAATATATATACACTTACTTTAGGAAGGTCTAATTGTAGTAGTTCTAGAGTATGTTTAATAACTTCATGAAGTTTTAGTTCCAATTAGTACATAAGTAACACATCTAGGTATACTAGCTAAAGAATTTCTTAATTGGTTGAAATTATTTCGGATGGTTATAACTTATAATGATTGATGTGTTGTGAACATTGTCAAGAGTTTGATATATTTTTTTGTTGACGAGTTA
>JASKGN010009627.1:1133342-1143729 GCA_030556245.1 Falagria sp. GC000072 | reverse complement strand
GCTTGGTTACCAGGACATCCTTCATAAAAGTCTGGATCTTTAATTGGTTGACTCATATAGGAACGTAATAAATTCTGTTGTAAGCCTGTAGGTGGTTCATTTGTCATTTTAACACCATTTTGTAATATCATGACAGGGAATTGGCTCGAAGGATAACTGGTCAGCCATAATCGGAAATGCTCATGGGTATTGTTAAGATCCATTTCTTCCCAGAGTTTTTCAAGTGTTGGCATCCATGAAACAGCCAAGTGACAGTTTTGTAAACATACCCAACCACCTTCTTCTTGAGCGCGTTCCATTAATTCTTGTGCAATAGGTCCTTGTCCTTGTCCTAATGATATCGATTGGAAATTCTCTATAATTTCTTTTGTTTCTGCGAATTTTACTAAGGCAGCTAGTGGATCATTTCCTGGACTTAGAATAAACACTAATGGTGTTAGACAAGTCGAATCTTCATAGGATTTAGCAATATCGAATGGTGGCGGTTGCGTAAACCTGAAACCTAATTCTGTAGTCACAAAATTACTGATAGCTAAGAATAGTTTATCTGGTCTTATCAATCGGATAATTATAAGTTTTTGAAAATTTGATAAATTGTTCTCAAAAGGTTGTGGAATTGGTGTTTCATGAGGTATCGTCGAATCATATAATGATTTCCAAGCTTGATGATGAGAAGCCACATGTTCTCTTAATCCTTTTAAAGGAGGCATTTCACTGGCTCTACAGAATTCATTCCATGATTTATCACTTAACCAATCCTTAGCTGGATTAGCATGAGGATTCTCGACATTGACACCTCCTGTCAGTAAGAATTTCAATTCTTTTTCATCGAGTCTTTTTTGAGAAACCATTATTGTCGTACATAAAATAAATGAGAACATTAATTTGTCCTTTTCAAACAATGACCTACACACATTGGTGTATAAGTTATAAGTGAACGTGTCTTTCAGGAACTTGAGTCGTTTCTCCAAGTCACGCGATTTGTTAGCGTTCTCAATACTCATGATATACAAATTTATGAACCAGTTCAACGAAAATTGGTACATTGGGTCAACATTAGGCAAGTCCGAAACGCAATAATATAATCCAGCACTGTGTTCGGCCATTGGTTTATAATCCGATCGAAATCCTTCGATTTTCTTTTCAGTTTCTTTGGCATGTTTTTGTTTGGCTGTTATATCGATTGCAAGTAATTTGGAAAAGTCCAAAACTTCTATAGCGCTTTCATCTTCAAGGATATCTCCTTGACTCTCACTCAGTGTTTTGAGAATGTTCTCTTCTACTTTTGCTAAGGCTGCTTTATTTTCAGCACTTTGCACAATCAATTCTTCTCGTTGTCTTTGCAAATCTGGTCGTTCTTTGGCAACGACAATACCTAACAGTTGATCTTCCAAACCATCAACTGTTAAGGAAAAGTTAATAATAGTGACTTTATTGAAAACTTCCGGTAAATAATGTGGATTTCTCAGATTTGATGTTAAATAAAATTTGAAATTTTTATGGAAAGGTATAACGTTATCCCCTAAAGGCATTAATTCCATTCCAGCTTGAGTAAAAGTTTGTTTGAATAATAGAGGATCTAATGGTGCTTCTAATTCTTCTTGAACATTCTCGAGTAGAACAGGTCTTCCAATTGGGATACATCGTTCTAGAATTTTCATATAGTTAGGATCAGCCAAACGAGTGATTTCTAAATCGTTCTTTTTCTCTAGTTTCTTGATCCAAGTATTAGCTTGTCCTTGAGGATCTACCATTAAAGACCATCTTCGAGAACTATCTTGAATTATAGCATTCTCTATAGAAAACACATCTCTCGGTAGACTACTTATACACCAAGTTTGTATTTTAATCTCACTGCCTAAAATCTGCACCAGATCAAAAGTTGCACTACAGGGAATCTTCAATTTTTTAACTTCTTTATGCCATCCTTCCACAGTTCTCATTCTGTATGGTAACGTCAATGGGGATAGATAAGCAATTAATCCACAACATATAATCAGATCACCAGCTAAATAATCATAAAGCTGTTGAAGATTATCTGCGGCAGCAAGCCATCTAGTTCGTTCACCTCCTAAACCTCCAATCAACTTTTCAGCTCTCGCTAATTTATTAGCAACATTTTCAACATTATCTTTCAATTCTTTATGCTTTTTCATAGCGTCTTCTAGCAATTCATTTAAATTAGCTAGCTTTTCTTCTAATTTTGCAAGCTCTGCTTTTTTCTCCATCAGTAAGGCTAATGTTGCTGCATATTCCCTTTCAGCTGCTTCGAGTTTAGCTTTCTTAGGAGCAACTACTTTGGCGACGTTATCATACATATCCATTGCGATAATCCATTTGCAAAGACCTTCAGCTGCACTTGATGCTTTAGCTACTATATTCGGCTTGAATAATTTATTTGGCAAATATTCTTTTCGAATTTTCGCCATAACTTCCGGTTTTATGTTATCTTTATCATAATCTTTTAATATTTGCAAAAAGTTCATATCACCAAGAAGACGTTTACTTGGTCCCCAATAATCTAGAATTTTATATCCTGTTGAAGGATCGTTAATTCTATCTGGTTTGATTTCACGCATGACACAAACAGCACTCATTACCACTTTGATTGCTTCAGGAGGATTTTTCATTGATTTTACTAAAGTGATATCAGTAGGTTTCAATGTATTCAAAGCATTGATGGCTTCTTCCAATACTGGAATAGCTTCAGCTAGATCAGCTTCGCATTCCTTTTTCAAAGCTTGAGAAGCTGCTGCTTGGACATTAGCAATTTTTTCATCTTTACGTACTTGTATAGATGTTTTCTCAACAGATAATGTTTCAGTTTCGATTTGTTTTAACATTTGATTAGCTTTTTCACTCATTATTATCAATAAGGGTTGATATTCTGCTAAATCTTTCTGCATACCTGCTACTTGAGCTGATGCATTCTGCAGTTTCTCTAGACCTGTCAAATATCTGTTTTTATTTAACATAATGTCTTTTTGTTGTCTATTGGTCAAAACCGTAAAGGATTTGATTAATTCTAAATAGGAAGCTGAAGTAAGATAAGTTTTTCTGCTAGTGGCTTTTTGAAATTCCGCAGAGACTTTTCTAGCAACAACGTGAAATAGTTTACAGGCAATTACACATGAATTTTTCACACTGTCAGGAAGATTTATATCTCCGATCCAATTATGAGCAACCATTTCGAGAGCATCTTCAGGCCAATCTTCATACCAATCGATTGTACAACAATTAACAAGTCCAGGATATAATCTTAATCTTTGTCTGAATGAAGAACCAATTGGGCTAAAGCATAACATGATGTGCAATCGTTCTTTGCAACGTTTAATAAAGTATGCGAAAATTACTAAAGCAGAAATATCTAAATTCCTATTACCACCTTGTGCTGCTAATCGTACCATTTCCATAATTTCTTGTTTTTCATCTATAGGGAATATGTTAGGTACTTCACCTGCGTTTAGCAAATTATCAATGTCACTCAAAAATCCTTCTTCTTTAATCTGTCCTTCGGAGAATAAAAATGTACTAGATTTCCCTCTACCTCCAGCTTCTTTCAAAGCTTTTTTAAGATCCTCACGCCATTCGTTCATTCCGTAATTTTTGTTAATTTCCGGTTGGAAGAACGTGTATTGTGCCATGGTTGTTGCTAAACGAACTAATGATTGTCTTCCCGAACCACTAACCCCTACCAATAAAGCACAACCCGATGGAATTGCTAATATCCGGCAAGTTTTGCTTAAATGCTCCAAGGCATAACCAAACAGCACAATTTCCATTTTTGTTTTATGCGAAGAATTGTATTCGTCCAAAAAAGACGTAGCTAAATTAAAAAGTAATTCTTTACTAATTATCTCTTCGTATTTAACATCATCTTCAGTTGCATCTACATCCAAATAAGTACCAAACATAAGTTCTTTCATTGATTCTTCCAAAACAATGCCATTTGCATCTTTGGGATATGTATCAAAAATATTCTCAAAAGTATCTTTGAAGTAAGTTCTAACTATAGTTCTGATTTCTCCAAACAACCAACTTTTATCTTCTTTTTCAATTAGACGATCATAGAAAATTCTTAATGTTTCATGTACCCATAATTTAGCAAATGTTCTTCTGTCTTCAGCAGATTCTTTACGTAACATTGCACAACCAAATACAAGTCTTGCAAAATCACGCAAGTTAAACACATAATGAGATTTTGCTGGAGTTGGTCTCAAAGTTGCTATTGATTTCTGATAGATTTCCATTGTAGCACTAACTAGAGCATTAGCTATAGTAATGACATCACTAGGAAAGCCATTTTTCTTCCAACCCAAAAGCAGAATATTGCTGAAAATCTTAGTCATTGTTTCTTCTGAAAATTCGTTTATACTGAAGATAGAAAAGTGTCTGAGGAATCTTTGATATACATCTTGTCTGCTACCACCGACTAAACCCATCGCAGCAATGATTAATGTATTGTAAATGAATATCATACTGGTATCGTGTAAATCATACCAATTTCCATGATCAAAGAATTGTCTAAGTAATTCGATTGGGGGTTGAGCACCGTAAGTTTCTTTCACGGGCATATTCATATCGTCTACAAAAATTATCGAATGTTTTCCTGGTCTTGGACCATACTTTCCCCTTCTCATTTTATTCAGTTTACTAATTATCATTTCTTGAGTTTGATTAGCTGTTATTTTGACTGTGAAAGTAATAAAAGATGGTTCATATTTCTCCTGGTCCAGTCGGTTCATTAGGGTATCTTGGACATAGTAACTTTTACCAGTTCCAGTTGGTCCCACTAAGAGAATTGGGACTTTATATTGAATGTGCAATTCTAGCATTTGGACATATTTCAGAGTATCAATAGTTGGAATAAGAACACGTTGTATAAAGGCAGCATCATCGACTCGCATACTTTTGACAAGTTCAGCATAATATTTCCAAGAGCCTTTGAGTCGATAGACATATGAATAGTTTATGAGAAGGCCTTCTACTGGAAATAGAACTTCCAGTTTATCTAAAGGATACGGATGATCTGGATTTTCATTTCTCCACATTGTTCTATAAAACTCGTCATATTTTTCTCGTGAATCTGTGTCAAGTGTACAACCCAATCCCCACATACCAGCATATATGAAAGTTGCTTCTAACCAAATTTTCATAAATTTAAAGTCTTCGTCTTTCTTAACACTTTCTGCACACGCATTATCTAGAAGCATTTGCACCAGGGTGTACATATTTTTTACTTGATTTATTTCTCCTGGATAGCTATGTTGTCTGCAGTGTTTCTTTATGAAATACATACATGGATCGACAAGCCATTGAAATAGGGCATTCACAATTTCCTTATAGTCTTCTCCACACCACTCAGGATTCTGTTTAACTAACCACGACTCATAGAATGGACGCCAGCCAAGATTACTTGGTTCCATGTAAATCATACCACAACGAGAGACCTAAAATCAGAACCATATCAAAACTCCAAAAAATTTAATAACCTAAACAAGGTTTTGTTTTTCTACCGTTGCTGGTGATGCTTGTGCCAAATCCATTACTTCAAATATCATAGACATTGAACTAGTCATGGCCATAACTTCCCCACTCATTAAACACAACTTTTTGTTATCGTCAAGCACAGTGTTCATGTTTTCAATCCAGACTGCATCAACTGGACCATCAAAAATTACCCATTTACGATCTGGTGCTGGATCGATTACAAAATTTCGAAAAGAAGTTGCAACTACGCCATCAAACCATTCATAGGAAATCTGTACAGAAAAAAAAAAGTAATCTACTGTTATAGATTTTATATAAGAAAACTTACCGGATCAAATTGTCCATATAATTGTCCCATTGTTATACTCTTAGGATTCATAAATTGATATTGAACTTTTAACTGATTTAATCCCATGCCATTCATCATAGTTAAAGTATCCGCTAGAACTTTCAAAGTCATGGTTTTGCCTGCAAAAGGTTCTCCGACTAACATAAATCCATGTCTTACAATCATCATTTCATAAGTTTGTATAACTTTCAATTGAAAACTATCGCGCGGTTGTAAATTCCTTTTTATGGCACTTTCTTTGAAACAATTAATGAATACTTTATAATCGGCTTGAGGTAAGACAATTCCAGGAAACAGATCACTAATAATTCCTTCGAATAGAGGCACATCATATGCCAAGAATTTAGCTAAATTGATATCAATTATACTCCGAAGTAAAATAATATCTTCATTTTCTTTTGGGAAAGCTCTTTTGTTATTGCCACAAGCAGATAACACACTTTTCACAGCTCTCATACCATAATCATAATGATTTTGAGATGATAATTGTTCAGAACAAAGTTTATAAACAGTGACAATTTTCACACTGAGTTTTCTTGCTTCCATGAACCCATAAGAATACAATGAAATTTCCCCAATCATTGCATAATCTGGAACCATCATGGCTACAGTTCTAAATAAGACTTTTAAATTATCTGGTAGTTCGGTTCTGCCAGCATATCCAGGATTCATTGTGATGCAAACATAAACGTTTGGATTTAACTTTAATTCAGTCCCTTCGAAAATGAACTTTTCCGCGTTTGCTCTTACTGCTTGAATGATACATAAGATTTGTTGTGCTACGACTGACAATACTTCGATTTCAATTCGATTGAACTCATCGAAACATGCCCATGCACCACCTGATGCTAGTCCTTTAAAGAATTTTCCCATAGCTTTATAATCAAGACCATCAGAACAATTGAAGACTACGCATTGGACTGCTAGTGCTTTAGCTAAATCTTTTGTAGTTTCTGTTTTGCCAGTACCAGCAGGACCTTCTGGTGCACCATTTAAATGCAAATGGTATGCACCAATTAGTGTTCTGTAGCATCTGTCGGTTAAAGGTGTGATTACCAAACGATCACTATTACCGAGATATTCACATGCATATTTTACAGTAGCATTGACCATTCGTACATTACATAATTCCTCCCAATAGTATCTCAATTGAGATAACCATTTAAATTCAGAATCGCTTTGTACATTTTGCTTATGGAGATCTGCCGTTACATCTTTCGCATGGACATCTATGACGATCAAAGCTTTGATTGTAATTCGTGTTAGATTAGTTAAATTTGGGTCACGAATTAATGCAACTGTCTCTTGCAATTGATCAAAGAGAATTGTTGCGTATTTGCCTAGAGAAGTTGAGGAATCTGGAGCCATAGCTTGGTGCATGTTCATACACCAATAAATCTGAGACACAGCTAACACCACCTGTCCAGGCCAAACTTGTATCCATGAAGTTCTAGCTTTAGTAGGATAATCAAGCCAGCTTTGGAATAACTGTTCTTTGATAGACAATAACATTTGAAATTCTACTTCTACTAGCCATTTCTCAACACTTCCACCAGCATCTTCAGTTCTTATAATATTAATGAAATCGACTCTTTCATTTTCGCCACTTATCATTGCATGAATTTGCAATTGGTCGTCAAAATCAAGACAATTAATAGCCTCAAAACACTTGTGTAGATGTGGTTGTACTCGTAGAGGATCTTTAGTCTCAGATAAGATTTCAAGCATTTCGTCGTTGGAGAGGAAAAAGAATCTGGGGAAAAACAAACGTTTCTTTTCTAAATATGCAGTGACACCATCGTTGATCCTATCTAACATTTCCAAGCATGCTTCCATTGCTTCTAAAACATCAGGCCCACCAGCTGTTTCCACTACTCTTGGATCTTTTCCTACTATCGTCATGTATTTTTTGTAAGTTGAGTCAACTTCCTTAAAGAGAATTCCTTCAGCTGGCATTTGATTCACTATGTCTTTTGAAGAAAAGATTGGCAGAAGATATAGCCACTGAGCTTGCACTTTTCCCCAAGCATCAATTGTTGCATTCATTCGCATTATCTTATCATACCATGCTTTGACCTGTGCTTCATATGGTTTTACAAAAACTGAACCTCTCATAGTTAAAGTCTTCATTATATGATCATCAAGCACTACTTGAATGTCATCTAATGCCGTGAGAATATTCAAACCGGTATCTTTGTAAACCATAGTTTTAAATTTGACATCATCCCATTCACTAATCATTTTCTTCAAATTAGTTATCAACTGTAATTCTTTAATTGCACCGCTACTGATAATTTCGTAAGCATCGATGCTTGGTCCAAGATCTAATTCGTTGATTTTTCTCAATGTTGTTCCAGCAGATGGGGTCAAATCGAATCCAGCTATCTCTGACATTTCATCCCAATGTCTTTGTAATAAAGCTGGGTTACACATGATTCGCATTAATGTTAAAGCAGGTCGAAAATCTCGAATTTCTCCCATTACTTTTCTGCATAGTTGTAAAGGTGCTGGTTGATTTACAGGATCCGGATCATCTACAGATCCTTGAAATTTCCTTGAAGTTGGTTCAGTAGATAATTGTCGCAATTTATTCCTATAAGTCTTTTGAATTTTTTGAAATTCTTTAAACAAATCTTCAACATATTCTTCAGCACCTGGTGGATCTAAAAATTCAAATGGTCCATCCATCCAAGCGTTATATGATCTGTTCCAATCAAGACACAACTTAAGCAAATGATAGAAAGTATAAACCCAGGTTTTCAATTCTTCCAGTTCAACAAATGGCGAAATTGGATATTTGAAAACAGCTTCTTCTCGATTAATCCAAATCTTTTGTTCTTCGCAGCTTCTTATACGAACTAAGATTTCTGCCATATGATGAATATATTCTCGTGCATTATTGGAATCATTCATATAATCAAGAATTAAAAGATGAGGATGAATCGCTTCAATGTCTGATTTGATTTTAATCACGGCATTGCCTAGTCTTTCTTCAAATTCGAATTTGTATTGTTCGTAATTAGTCGAATTCAACTCTAAGATTGGTTTGATATCCCAGAGCCAATTGACAACTATTGCATTTTGATGCATACTCTGAGGACTTATTATTGTGATATCCATTAGCTTGCAAATTACTGTCAACATTGTTTGAATTCGTTCAGTTAGCTGTGTCATGAGAGTAGTCCTTGCCCAAGTCATATACACTCCTTGCTCCATTAATTCTTCACTGGTTGTAGGTATTTCTCGAGCTTTTGCAGCTAGCTTTTCAAATGTGTCAATAATATCTTCATTTTCCCATTCTTGTTGAGTTACAAGTTTCAATGCAATGTCTTGTATAACGCTATATATACTCTGCTTTAAATTTGCTTTGCAATCTTCTTGTTCTAATGATCCAATTGCGTAGAATTCATTAGTTACCACATCTTCAACTTTGGATATTAACTCAATATAGAAATCTACCTTGTTACAAGATTCTTCGAATGTTTCTCCCAATTGGTTCCAAGACTCAGTGGTTTTCAATGATTTAAAATTGCTTTCAATATTTTCTACATATTTCCAAACTGGAGCATACATCATTTCGATATTCTTTCTAATTTGTGCTATTGCTACCGACACAAAATCTTCTTCGATATAAATTGGAATAAAAGTTTCTTCGATGTTTTCATCAATTATACTTTCAATTGATAATAATTCGTTTCCAGCTTCAGTTATACGTTGGACCACTATAGAATACATTTCAATAGTTTCATCTGCAGATGGTGTTAAGCAAAGACCATTCTCATAAGTTAAATTCAGTTTTAAAAATGGTACTTTATCTGGAGTACCGGTAATCTCAACTAAATCATAAACAGTATGCCTGAGAAGTTTAGATATTATAATTCCCAATAAAACACTTGCTGTCTTTTTAAATTGTGCCAATGCTTGAGGATTTTTTGGAAATTGACTTTTACTATTGTTAACAATTTTCGTGACTTTCAAATGATATTTGCGCATTGCAGCTTTTCCTTTCTCAATTTCTTCATTGAAGATTACAATAATATTAGGAATTTCGTATTCTGTGTTACGATAAACTGAAAAATCCACTAACAAATTAGGCAATATGTTAGCACATTTTAATAGTTTGCCCATCAAAGGATATTGAATAAATAATCGCTTTTCAATCCTACGACGATTTTTAAGAAACTCGTTATATCTCGGAGTTTTACCAAAAAATTTATAAGGTTCTAAAGTAACATGTGCCTCGGAATGATCTAAATTCTGAATTGTGCTCTGAATTCCGTGTTCGTGTGATATTTCTAACCACTGTACTCTGAATTCTTTAATAAATTGCGCTACCGTATCGTGATAAACTTCTTGTTGCTTTTCCATTCCAGTGCGTTTGAGAATATTCAATTGCAAATATTTACCAATTTCAGTTGTGGGTCGTTTTTCAGCCATTTCATGTAAATATTCATGAGCAGTGTTCTTTTTGACGATTTTAGGATACTCTGGTTCGACATGTTTTTTAAATTCTTTGTTCTTTAAGGCTTCAATGTTTTTCTGCATGAA
>JASKGN010009614.1:0-13349 GCA_030556245.1 Falagria sp. GC000072 | reverse complement strand
ATTTAAGTTGTGGGCAAATTTGAATGAGAAATTAATGATACTACTAAGTAATTTGCTATATACGTGACTAATTTTGTTTAAATTTATATAAATATATGATAATATGTTTATTAGCACAGATTTAGCGAGGTTGTGGCATTGAATCTGCCATTCAAAATTGCCCACAACTTTAAATATGTGGCTTCACTTTTTGATATCAAAACAATAGGCAGTCCGATATCCAGTGTATTATTTATATATATCCGTGGCTGTACTTCATTTTGACATGCATTTTAACATCCACGTTAAAATTAAAATTTTTAACAGCAGTGTTTAAATAAAAGCGAAGTTCGTAGATCACCCTGTTTGTTATCTGTCAGGATTGATGGTTACCGCGGTTATCTGCATGTCTAAATGACGATATAATAATTTTTGTAAGCATTTGGTTACTTGATTAGTTTATCAATTTATTAAATGAATTTTTAAATAATGTTTAGAGCAAGAATGGATGGAAATGGTTAGTAATTTTGAATTATATGAACCTTAATTTAATACATATTGGAGAATTTCATTACTGAAATGCCTAATATTGAAAAGAGTAATATAATACATATATCAATTATGAAAGGAATGGGGAAGAAATTTGATTTAAAATAGCTTACTCATCTACAGAATTATATTAGAATTTAATTTATTAATATTTGTATTTTTTTTAAAAATTGTTCCGTAAGGCATATTATACCTGAACCAATCAAAATTTAAACATTTGGGTTCTTTACTTCTTGCAACTGTTTTCTGGTTTGGGGGTCTATTTACTAGAAGATCGCCGTAAAATCAAGTATAGGCTTATTTCTCTTATTAAATATAGAACAGAATCTTGCTTAATTCTAAATAATATTTTGCAAAAGAAAGCTTTCATAACGTGCAGAGGCGTTAAATTATAACATCATTGCTCATACAGAATAACAACCAACAGCGACGTTAAAAATGAGTGAATAGACCTGACAGTGTGTTACGGGAAAAAATCGCATTACATCCAAAAAGTATATAAGATGTGAAGACTTCACATCTAAGACGAGACAAGAAGATGTATGTGATCTTAAAGATGCATACATTGATATTGCCAAAACCTCAATTTGTTCGTCACAAATGCTGAAATATTTTCATAACGAACCTAGCAAGAAAATAATGAAGTTATCAGTACATTATTTAAGCTGTGAATTCTTCAAATTAAAGAATAGTCTGCCGGATTGCGATATTTGCAATATATAAAAGATGAAATGTCAGAAGATTTGGGTAGTACAGCTGAGACTGATACAGTCAAGCAAAGCCAGTTTGGTGAATGGTTGGAGCTGCGCTACGGCAGAATTACTGCGTCAAATTTATATGCGGCAGCACGCAGCAAGACTTACGACGGCACCTTAGTGGAGTCCATTCTGGGTGCTTCCAGCTTTGTAGAAACAGCGGCAATGGCAAGGGGGAAACAATTGCAGGACGAAGTTCTCAAGCAAGTTAAAGCAAAATATAAAATGCAGCCACGAAAATATGGTCTGCATTTAAACAAGGATTACCCAATTTTTGGTGCTTCGCCAGATGGCATGTGTAATAATATATGTTCGGGAAAAACAATAAAAGATTATATCATTGGCGACCGGAGCCCGACACCAAAAGTTAATGGACAAGTGCAACTGCAAATGCATTTAACGGGAACAAAAAAAAACATATCTTTGTATCTCTGCTCCGGACTTTGAAAGTAGCAGGAATGTGGATGTGGTGGAAGTATCATATGATAAGGATTTAATTGATGGTCTACTGCAAAATGCTTTCCATTTTTGGAAAAGTACAATTTTTCCTAAATTATTTACTAATTTAATTTAACAAATAATTTACCAATGTAATTTATTATTTAATATAAATATATTTATACAAGTAATTGTTTTTTAAATCATTTAATTATCGGTCCTTGAATATTAGCTATGGCACTGGCGATTACCACCGCATAATCCAATGTCCAAATTAAGCTATTATGCGTGCAAGCATGTGCCTTTAACATGTCAAACTCTCGGATCCTTCGAATTATTCTTTCAATATGAATCCAAAGACTAGCTATTCTCCTTCCTAATGTCACATCTTCCTTTGATAATACCTAATCAGAGAAAACACTAAGAGTTCTAACTAAAGTGCATTGTTTCATCCTTAATATAGGTTCCACCTGCTTAAAACCTCGATCAGCCATAACTGAACAACCATGTGGCAAAATATCCAAAATTATTTTATATAGGTTCCACCTGCTTAAAACCTCGATCAGCCATAACTGAACAACCATGTGGCAAAATATCCAAAATTATTTTGTCGCTGGCTCTTCCGCCAAAGCCTCTACTTACAAAATTTATTACTCCCTCGGGAGTACCAGAAATTAAATACTTCATGGTATTTGCTTTTTTATAGGCAGACCATGTCAAGGCTTGGGCTTCAGGATTTTGAGGCTTCTCTATTTCAATCTCGAAACAATCAATGATTGATTGTACTTTGCCATACCTCAACCTGAATGAAATGGGCAGATTTTTGACAATTTCCTCTCGACTTTCCCAAAAAATAAAGTTCTTCAAACAAGTATACAACTTAGTAATGACTGCCGTAAAAATTCTACTTATAGAAGTTTGGTGTAAGCCAAAATCTATAACTAATCGTAGAAATGCATCATTTAGTCTGATTTTCTTAAGCACTATAAATATGTTCCTCAAGCTCAGGCCAGAATTAGTTTGAATTACTTTCAATAAGAAGTATGTATCTTCTGGTAATCCTAAATATAATCTTGGATTCATCTCAATTACTAATTTAATCCTTTAGAATGCACCATCATTTATTGGGTGTGCTGGTGAAATGTGGAATGATGTGGAAGATGTTGTCATACTTTCATTCAAACTTGATTGGGTATCTGTTTCACTGAGTACACTTTCCTCTGAATTAGTAGATTAAATGTTTTCAATTTTTTTGGTCGGAACCATAGCATTTCGTTGGTCCGGTGTAACTTGTATTGATACGTGTTTTTTGGGTGCTCGTGTTTGTGTTCCAACATTTATTCTATAGGGCAAAACAGCTTGAGCTGATGTTGATGGCAACGGATCGGCATCCTGCAATAGCGGTAATACAATTTCTTCATCAAATAAATGTTGTACAACTTTTTTTTCTCCATCAAATAAACGTTGTACAACTTTTTTATTTGGTGACGGCAAACCTAACGTTTTACGTTTGCGTTTTTTTTTGAGAATTGGTTATTTGAGACATATAAGGCTTTGATGGTGAATTGATATAAAGATGAGGAATAGCATCAGGCCGAAGATTTACTCTCAAACCATGTTTCTTAAAAGTTTCGAAATTCGAAATTGTATCTTCCTTCAGCTGGAATTAATTCAATTTTCTTTATAAATAACGATCAAACAACTTCATATTTTGTTAATATACAGGGTGGTCAGAAACAAACGGAAACGCTTTTTAGTATGAATCATAAAAAACTAGCCTTCTGCGACCCATGAGACCATCGCAGAACTCATGTAAAGAAATAATATATGTGCCAATTTTTCCATAGTTACCGATTTTGGTTTTGCTATGGTGTCATACTCATTTTTTAGAAAAAAAAAACTTATCGGAAGAAGTGTTAACGAACAATGAAAAAGGCATTTCCCAATGACTAAACAGAATTTTGGAAATGTGATCTCGAAAGAACATAGAAGTAATATGTAAAGAAAGTTTATAACAAAACAACGTATTTCTACTTAAAAAAGTGAAACTTTGAAGTCCTTTTGCGACGAAACTGGAGGTCCTAGGACAATTTTGTTTTTGGATTCTTACTCAGAAAAACTCGCGGAATATAGCTATGACAATCGTTTCCGTTAGTTTCTGACCACCCTGTATAATTTAAAATATTAAAATTAGATTTGTACTGTTTTTCAACACACTGATTAGCTTATTTTTAACACCATGCGGCCATTTCTTGAGATAATTTTATCCCCTAAGATGGAGGGTGTCATATTTTGACGGCTGTTATAATTATTGCTGAAAATGTACAAGTAACTATAAAAAAATACATTGTTTAAATTCAGGCAATTATATTATAAGCTTTTTACACAATGTAAATCTGACACAATACTTTTCAATAGCTGCATTCCTTATTTTTATAATGACTTTATTAATGCGTTTTATTAATGACATTAATAATGAAATACCAAGGCGAAACGCACACTGCACAACATTTTGTTTGCGACAGGCAAAAATCAAGAAGTGTATGGAATTTTTCCTTGTATAATTGCCATGTACTCCTTGATTTTTGCATATCGCAAACAAAATGTTGTGCAGTGTGCGTTCGGCCTTATTATTTCATTATTAATGTCATTAATAAAACGCATTAATATAGTCATTATAAAAATAAGGAATGCAGCTAATGTTTTTTTTAAACTTAAAAATAATTGTCTCGTGATCCTGTATAAAGCTAAACCTAAAAATGGCATCAAATACGTAAATTCGTTCTTTTCATCGTGAATTTCCTTTTGATGTTTTGATCCTAGAGCTTTGTGTTTCAAAGCTTAGCATTTAATGCATGAGCGCTGAAGAATGCCATTGTAAGCACTTCAACCCTCTTGACTCCCTTCTATACTTTGCTTATTTTTCCTTAGAATTTGAATACTGTTTTTCTTCAGTGTTTACACAAATATTTGCATTTCGAGTATTTGTTTTTAAATAGGGTTCTTCATTACTTTCTTTTTAGGGAAATTAATTAAAGGAAAAAGGACAGCAAAATAGACTGACATTGTGCTATTGACATATCGAAAATTTTATGTACGGTTAAGTCTATAGCAATTATTCAATAAAGTAAATTTAATTATCTGTATGAGACTTTTTATGCCTTCTATTTTCTTGAATGATTAATTTTAAAAAAAATTATTGAATTGCTTATTGATTTCTAAGTATGTCACGGAATAAAAGTCTTCTTCCATGCTTATTAAATACAATATTATGCATCATAAAATTAATAAAACGCATCAATAGGTATTTAAATTCATAATTGCAAATATCAACAATCCAAGATTAAATTTTTGATTGCGCCTAGATAACATAACAATGTCAACCAACAATACGAAGACTTGATCAGAACAAACAAAGGAGAATCTCGAAGACTAATTGCCATATAATTATATCTTTAAGTTTTCAATTTCAATTATCAACGTTGGTCATTGTCGCTGATTACTGAGGCATATAAATATTCATGTTTGTTGTGTTTACGTGTTAATGACATTTGTGAGTCAGCAAATATACGTTTAGTCACCTTCGATGGAATGCTTGGATTTTTTACAGGAGTTGGAAGGTCTTCCATTTCGCACGCAAATTCTCGTAAGTCGTAAAAAGTAGGCGGTTGGACCGCGAATGTCCATTACCAAATCGTCCTGCTGGCAACTTTTTATATTCGGATGGTGGTTGTTGACATTCGTTAATTATTACAGAATTTGCGGAAATTTCTTTGGCTTCGGTCTGTTTTTTTTTTCATTAGTGATAAATATAAGTGCTCTTGGCAGGCAATGACTTGAAACAATCCTTCTTCGAATTCCGTTGCAGTTGGCAAAGCACAAAGTATAAAATTCGTTACAAGTAGCAACAAGTCAACGATATAATTGTCCCATGCGTGCGTGTGCGATACAGTATGTAAATTGTATTCATGTTGGGAACAACAATCCACCTGAAGGCAGGACAAAAGAATTACTTTTAGTTCTTTTCCTTTCCTGCTGAAGTTAAGAGAAGCTGTTAAAGCTTATCTGTACGCGGGTATTCATCCTCCGTTAGGTTACAAGAAAAGTATGAAACATTACATAGTTTTATATAGTTGCAAAGATAAACAAATATGGATACATATTTTTTGTATAATATAATAAATATTTGTTGAAATGTTAATGTATTTTAAATAAGATTAAATTATAAATACATTTTCTTGCAGCTATTCTTTAATACATTAACACTAAATTTGTACTGCTTAATTAAGTAAGGTTTTTACATCAGAGAGATAAGATAAATTCATACATTCATTTTCATGTTTTAATAAACATATTAAAATTTAAACATTTCTTTTCTAAATCGCTATTTGCTGTCCTCAGAAAAAGCATATTCTTTAGCTATTCATTAATATGAAGCTGGTAATGTTCGTTTCTTATACTGAGGCGGTAAGTTGGAATTTTCACTTCTTCTGCATGCTTCTTCTGTGATAGCAAATGCATTATGCACTACGTGCAAGAGAACAGATAACGATCGTGCGTTTTGACATTGTACGCACACCAAAAGACTACCTCTGAGAGAGCGCGGGGGACGATAAGCATCTGATAAATCGTTTTATTAACTATTACATGTCACTGCTCAGATAATTAATAGTTTAATAAAAGCGGCGCCTAAAATTACGACCCGATGGGGGATATAATTTATATCAAAATCTATTCGTGCGTAAAGATTTTTGTCATTTATAAAAAAGTTCTTTCTTGGCTTGATTTGCTTATATATTGTGAATCTATCATATAATGAAGAATCACAGATTAAATACATTTAATGATACCACGAATCTAATGAATATTAACTGCTCGTAAATTACGTTAATTAATTTACATTGCAATTTGGCTTCATTCCATTTGCATTTGATTCCATAAAACTGTGAAACCTGCTGCAGGACGTATTTAAAAATAAATTAATTCCAGTTACGTTCACGATCATTTGTTCGGACATGTAATCGACATGTAATTCGTAATTACGATCAATGTGAAGATGGGTGTTGTATGCGTATGGAAGAAAAGCATGCGCCCGAGCACTTTTAATAATTGATTTGTACGCTTTGGCGGTGCAGGATTTTATTGCGTTAGATCCATTACTGCGATAACAACGACGATTTCCTACGAGATGCGTTTGCTCGTTATTAGGTTTAAATCTTTGCTGGATGAACTAGAGATCAAAGACGCTGCTGATCGTTTTTTAAACTTTTTATGTTTTAAGTTGCACAACCGACATCGGATCGTCAACGCGGAGGAAACGCAAGCAATGCAGCAGATTTCCAAACTTATCTCAGAATATAATTACATGGATATTTAATGAATTGCTTTTTAATGAATCTGTTTTTATAGTGGCCATTTAATTGAAATCCTGATCTTCGAATCTTAAAATAAATTTTCTGTTCTGATTAACTTTGACAAGGACCCACCAGGAATAACACTAATTTATAAGATACATTGATTTTAGTAATCAGAATCTTATTTGTTTGTGGAATTATAATTTGGATTTTGATAACTCATACACGGGGTGATGTGATATAACGGAGCGAAGGTCGTGTGAAGTAATACAACTCCAACGGACGTTTTCAGGTTGTCGAGATGGTTCTTCGAGTGACAGGTTGGTTTGTTGGATGATTCATGCGCAGAAGAGACTGCATCGTGCGACATGGCTATTGAAAAGACGTTTTATTAAACATAAATTCAACATTGACTGCGTTGGTGTACTGCATTTAACTTTCTTGTTGCTGGACTGATTAACAAGGTTCGGGGATTCACGATCTCACTGCCGGAAGTGAATATTATACATTTGGCATTATTGCAATCTTGTCTTTCCCAGTTTTGATTGGAAGTACTAATTACAATCAATGCGAAGAAGAGTGTTACATGTCTTTCTTGCTAACAGCTATAATTTTTCTAATTAAAAATCTAATGAGCGTAATAATTAAAACTTTTCCGTTGTTACTCTTTTTTTGCAATTATGTAAATTAATTCAAATGACCATGGAGGCATTGCAATCACAAAGACAAAAAACGTATGATGCGCTAATACATATTAATAACAAACTTTTTATCATTTGACCTTGTAATGTATTGTATAGTTGTTCTTACCTGGAATAAATCGATGAAGTCAAGACAATACAAATAGTAAACAAAACTTGGCATGTCAATGTCTAAGAAACACCCTATTCCCATTGCGGTCCACAAGAGTCGCTTCCTGTATTTGAATAGTCTTTAATTAAACTTGTCGTCGTGTCAGTCGCGCGCATGCAATAGCCAAAAGACAATAATTACATGTTACCCAAGTTGCATTCAACTTCGATTGTTTGAGTTGCGATTCAAACCGAAGTTTGTTTTACTGAAGCAGCGAGAGGATAATGTTTAACTTTAGATCAGCTTAATGCTTATATTAATTTACGTACTATTCTTCGCACAGAGTCGTACAGAAAGTTAAACGACGAGTAAATCATTTAGTTTTAACTGCGCGCGAACATTAACGAGTCGGTAAATTCAAACGAAATTAGGAGAGGAAAAACCCTGATGGCGAATTTATAAAATTTATAACGACAAGGATTGAATAAGGAATTTGGTAATTGCTTCTTTCGTGATGTTCGTGCAGGAAACTTGGCATATCGTGTGTTAAGAAAGGCACTTAAAAAGTGTTTATCCAATGTATGTGCGAAACATTGTTAGGTTTGGTCTAATGGGACAAGGTCGCAGATACATTTCTTTCGCGAAATTACGATGATGTTCGTGTTCACTGACAGGAAGTAGATGAAATAACCAGAAGCTATTGCTGACGAATATATTAAACTAGTCGATAGACGGTTTTTGCTCATTTAAACTTTTTATTGTTGATTGTTGGTCGTTAGAACAAACCACATAAAAATTCAACAAAAAAAAAACTACTAAATTCTATTTTATAATGCATTTCACATTTGAAATTAATCAAATATGTATTGTATAATTTTAATGTTATTAAATTTAAAATGATTTTAAGGAAACATCAAAGTAATTTTTCCACATATTCTGATCTAACCAAATAATGGTTCACCACGTCGCTGGATTAGCATAACCTCTCGCTTACACTATTCGGAATTGGGAAATTGCATTTAATCTCGACGTGAGTTCCGACGCAATTTGAATACAAATGCAATTTCCATCAATGCATCGAACCAGTCGGCGTGCAGTGAACTTTACTCACGCCGAAAGCCAAAACCGCGTGAGTCGTGATTGATTCAATCGCCCTTTCAACCCTCTTGCTATCGAATGAGCATTTTCATCGTACCCTCTACATTTTCACGAACCCCCACGTTGATTCACAATAGGCAATATATATAGTGGATTAGCACCAGTGGCTTGTAACCCTTTTAATAAAAGCGATTATTTGGGAAACAATAAGGGCATATTACAAAGGGGAAGAAAATTTAGGGAATTCATTAAAGGCTTTATAAGTTCCGGCAAGCTATATTTTAGTATTACATTAATACTTTTATGACAATTAAAATTTTAAATTAATAATAATAATTAAGTATTATAATCATTAAAAAAAATTTCTTTCAACGAGATTTTTAGAATTACCGCCGTACTTTTAAATGTGGACACACCTTTGTAACACCTTTGAAGATTTCTTTGATCTCTCATGGATGGATCGATACATTGAGTTTAATAGCTTCGACGGTTCAACGCCAAAAATGACATTAATCATTTCATCACGCTGGTCGCGTGACATCCCAATAAATCTTATCGATTTTTGGGACTTGTAAGTACTGTTGCATGATGCACCTACCATTATTATTTAACCTCTGCTATTTTTATTGTTATTCTCTTCGAAATATCTGAGGAAATAAATATTCATTGCTTTAAGTGATTATAGGGTTCTATACTCATAAATAGATAGAATGCCTTTAAGTCAAAATTTATATGCAACCAGCATAAACAAAAATTCTTTAATATTAATACTCATTATTCTCAATATTTTTTTTTTTCAAATTTAATAAATGAGATGATTAGCCTAAAAAGATCTGAGTAGTTACATTACTATAATGAATTATATAAAATACATTTAATTCAAAATTAACAATAATTGAACGATGCGTTAGCTGTAACATGAGAAATCGCACACGCATTATCAGTAGTAACTAAGAAAGTACCGTTCGTCGTTGATATTGGCACAAGATGTTTCATTTGAGAGAAAGAAGCCAGCTGAAGAAGTAATTGATCAGACCGAATCGGTTTATACGAACGATTCGAAACGCTTTTTATGCTTGCTTTTAGTTTTGCGAGTTTTTTTTATTAGAACTTGGATTCAATTAAATGGAATCAAATTTCGCACTACTCACAAGATGGGATGCTTATAAACATTGCACGAGATGCCGTTACATAAGCATTGTGCCAAAATATGAAATATAACAAAAGAGTTTCACGCATAATCATAACTTTAAAATTGGATTTTTTGTCAAGGTTACTGTTTCTTGAATGACTCCATTTCAAAATGTAGGCCTAACAAGGTCGCTTTGGAGGTTAAGATAAGAACATCATAACTACTAAATTTAAGACGTAAATTACTTAAAAATAAAGTAAATATAAAAGTTTTAAATAATTTAAATTATTAATCAAAAAGAAATGAAGAACATAGGGAAGTTAATATTAAATAATACTAATATTTTAATTAAGTTAATTAAAATTTTAAATCTTTTGTGAGTTAATTTAATTAATTTGTTACTTTACCGATAGCTTATGGCTAGATTAATTATACAAGTAATTATACTAACAAAACAGATCTACGACCTTTCATTAATTCACTTAGGAGATGTTTGTATGCCTAAAAACATGTCTATAAATGCTTCAATTCAACGAAGAAACAATTAATCACGATGTCGTTTTACGATTGATTTAATTAAAATATTTTGGTGGATAACCTGTCATTGCAACATTTATTTTCTTTGCTTAAAATAAAAGATCAAAGTTTCAGTTTGACTAAAATTGATTAAATATGTTTAGCTGATTGAAATTTTCAAACTCCAAAGGTTAATTTGCCAATAAACTTGAACTTGTAGCTAATTGTATTGGACTTTATTGGAATGCTTAAAATTCACGAAATTTATTGCAACACGATACTCATGTACAAATTCTCCATTCTTTATATTATTTCAATTTTTTTACAGAACGAGATTCCATGAGAGTATCTGAACTGATTTATTTGACCATTGCAATGTTTATGCTGCAATTTACAAAAGAAATTTAAGTATAAGTTTTTTTATTAGTTTATCGACCTAAGATTTTCTTAGTTATTTATATGTTTTTTTTTGTAACCATTGAAAAATATTTCAAAGCTTATATACGAAGTATGAAGAAATAATAATAATAAAAAGAAATAACTTAGATTATTATAAGTTTTGAAATAGTTATGCCAAAAGTCCGACATAATTGAGACGAATCGAGACGCTAAACGAATTATAAAGTTTTTGATCGTGGAAAATATCAGCGTGCGCGAGCTTTAAAACTCGCGCTTGCTTGAAGTGCTTTTTATGTAATATCCATCTTGCGAAGATTAATTGCCGTTCGGACAACCGTCGGCGGTGTTCATTAATTTAACATCAATCTGGGCGCCGCTATAAGCATTTGGAACCTGCTTTTTCGACAAACGTGCTTCAAACATTATCAAAACAAGCTAATATCGTGTTAATTGAATGGATGGGAATTAAATACATTAGTAGGGTAGGCGAATGAAATGAGGTTATTTTCAGATTAATTTTTCTTTCGACTTTCCATGCCTGAATCCATAAAACGTAAAAAAATATAAAAAAGTTGCAATGTAACAAACAAATAAATATAAAAGAACTAAGATAAATTTTATATCAGGTAGAATTAAAATAATGACGCCATGCTAATTATAAAATGTAATGACTCAGATTAATTTAATATTAAAAGGAATCACATAAATCAATAATAAAATGTAATGTATTAATAAACAACTTTTTATTATAAGGGGCACTGTGAACTTGACTAAATATCTATTTATAGTTACAACTAAGTTAACAATCGACGATTAGTAATGAATATTAATGAGTAATGAGTATTTGCGAGCATTTCATTTTATGTTGTACATTGAATACTAGTATCGTACGACAAGCGTGAATATTGTAGGAACTAACTGCGTGAGAATCATTAATGGTTGGATGTTGCATTTTTTGTTGCATTAATGAATTTTAGTAAAAATGCATGAATAATTCGATGATTGATTTTAATGATTGATTTGATGATACTTATTGAGTGCTCAATTTTGTGTTTTTTAATGGTAATCCTTATATAAACAAAAAACTTGAATAAATTTATTATTTGATAAAAATTTCTTGTTCTTGCCAATAGTAATCATTTTAATTTCTTAAAATTAATCAGCTTTTTCCGGGTGAATTTGTATATTTTGTATAGCTATTAAAATATTTAAAAATCAAAAAAACTATTTAAAGTACAACAAAAATTACCATATTAGAAGCAGCGTTTTATATAATATCTGTTTTATCTGTTTTAGTGTGATTTTGAATTTCAAAATACATCGCAGTAGCGGTTCGGCCATAGTTAAGCTATAAGGAAAGGGATTTTAATACTCCGTATATAATTATATTAAATAATTAGTTGTTAGTTTTATTTTATTTTAGAAGAAGATTAAATAACAATAACAATGACTAAAATTGTATTCCATAGAACTGCTTTATTCATTTCTTCATAATGTATCTAACTGTATAGCTTAATGTACACGAATTAACATTGTATCTTCATATGTTTCCATGATGTTATAAAAATGATTGTAATTCCTTTATACATATAAAGAAGTAGTTAGGAGAAGACGTCATATATAATACAAACAGCTGCGAATCCGACAACCTTGACGCAAGGCCGTATCTGACACTAGTTGTATCAGCAACTAGCGATTTGTTGGCCGATGGATGAGCAACTACCGTAGAAATATTTATCCTTATAACAACCACATCTAATACATATAATTAATATAAGTGAATTGAAAATACAAAGAAGCATGCGCTTTATTTTTCATGGATTTATTACTTGTTCTATTAGGCAAATTGCGTTTCAATTAAAAGCACTAATTTAATTGTTCAAATCTACATGCTACTTGTTGAAACATATTTGATTTAGTAGGTATCACAGCTGTAACAAAATGAACAATAATTTTACTAATAACATATGTACATACAATATATTAAAATGGTTAATTTATTAGTTTCACTTTTTACTACATATTTACAATAGAAATTTGGTAGTATCCGAGATGATATTTAATATTTACAAACTTGCAAGTTAATTTAGAACATTTCTTAATAAAAGGTTAATGGCTAACCTTTGTAGTCAATTAGAGTTATATGCAATACATATATTACATATTTTATTACAAGTTACAACTTATCTGTTGACAAGACAAACAGTCTTGTTTACAAAGAAATAAGTAGATACAAGAAAAAATATAATTAGTTATAAAATTTCAAATAAAAAAGAATTGCTCTTGTCAGCACAATTATACATTACAACAATGTTGCATATTCTACATTGTCAACAG